>VYZP01063024.1:6818-75793 GCA_013400635.1 Hypocryptadius cinnamomeus
AACTAATTTGACAAGAAATTGAACTCTATACAGTCAAAATCTGCCTTTGTACTTGCATATTTAGTAACACTGAGCCTATAGTTCATCACAAGAAAACAATGCACTATTAATACTCCCTCTGATAAAGCATTTTAACTCCAATTTGAAAGGTACTTACTGCTACTATTGGACACATTTCAAAACCAGAATACAAGTAGAAGCTGCTTCCAAAGTACTCAAAGGAAAATCAGAAATATTCACTGGACAAAAGCATTTCTCTCAGAGTAGAAGCTGTTTTCTGTAATGTAAGTAACACCCAAAAGTTTATCCTTTTCCCTGTCTTGAACAAAGAGCCTGAACAGTCGGGCAGAATGAAAGAACAATATATGCAGAAACTCACATAAATGATTTGGTACGTGAAAACATGTACAATGTTTGTGGAGGGAACTAAAGAACACCTAAAATTCAAACTAAAGGAAATTCTCCCTCCTAAAGTACTGCTTTGCCAAGGAAATTGTTAGTTCACCTCAGAATCACTTTTCATTAAAAAAAAAAAATTAAAAATTAAAGATGCATCTACATCTATGGAAAAGTCAGCATTTGATTAAAATCAGAAGAGGGAGATCAAAGCATTTCTGTCTGGAAGCACTGACACAGCAGCCTGAACAGGAGTGCCTGGCACTGCAGCTCTCCTCAGCCTGATTTATGAACCACAACACCAACATGAACAAGCCAAGACTCCTGTGCTTCACCAGGATTTTTCAGCAGAAGGAATCAGGATGGAACACAGACGATAGAGCCTAGTCAGGCCATAACCAAGAACAAGAGATAAAAAGTCTAGAGGACAGTAATTTTGAAATCCAGAATCCTTTATTTTCAAGTGAATGTACAGTGTGAACTTTTCAGCTTTTAAATGCAAGTAAAAATTTGCTGCAAGGAGAAAAATAATTTTTCAATTAACTGAGGTTAGAAGTTGAAACCCTTCACCATTTTTTTCTTCCTGTTTCTCTAAGCAGCTGTCCTAAAATATAACCTAAAAAGTAATGAATTGCAAGGTACCCACTCCTTTAACCCTCTGCCAATAGTGCATCTCTCCAATAGAGATATCCTCACATGTCTCCCTTCCCCTCTTTAAGGAAGAAGCTGTTACCATACTGAATTAAAGGTGTCACCATCCTGTGATGTCAACCATGATCGCTTCATACTGGGTCCAAAGCTGCCAACCAATATTAAAACAAAATAAGCCAGAGATCCTAAAACATTCAATGGGCCTTAAAAATATTGCCAGCTTTTACTATGCACCACTATTTTAAAGAGTATAAAAGTTCTCTTAAGGTCTGGGTCCTGCTCAATCCTAAATCCCACAGCAAAAGTAAAATCCTGAAGATTTCTGAAATGCAGCAAAAATAAACACCTTTTTTGGACCATCAAGCTCCAAAAATTCTTGAGAACTTAAATATACCAAACCCCATTTTCTTTTCCTTAAGTTTTGGTTATTGGTTTTAAATCTATTCCCATTCTACACAGCATTAGCCCCACTGATTCTAAATGTCCACTGCAACTAATTAAGAGCATAAGAAAGGCAAGTCATATCAAATTAATAACTTTTCATGAAAGAGCAATAATCCAGACAATTTCTTCTTGATGGAAAGCAAGTTTTACTTTGAGGTATTGCATGTCAGTGGCATGAGGCAGTCAGGCAGTCTACTGCTGTTCCTATGGCATTTCTCCTTACTGATTTCTGCCTGTGATAGAAATAAAAGCAGCAGGAAGGTACAACTCAGTTATAAATGACCTATACTAGAAATCTCTGCCAAAATACCTTTGTAGAAGATGAGCTAAGAGGAGGTAGAGGAAGTGAGGCATACAGGTAGGCAATCCCAGGGGTGCTGGCAGCCCTACTGGAAAAACCCTGAACACAGACACAACCTCACCACAAGGCTTTGACTGCACTTTAAATTTCTGAAGAGGTTAAACTGCTAAGCAAAAAAAGCCTCAAAATATCTTTTTGCCAATACCCTGTGAATACACAGTATGAGAAGTGTGAATTGTGTCGGTGTGTCTGTACTGGCAGCTCCTGTCCTACACACCTGCTTGTAGAGCAGAAAAAGGTACTTCCAGGCACAGAGAGTTCACCTTCATAAAGCACAGGTTTGTTTATCTACACAGAGGTACTCCAGACTGTCAAAAGACTACAGCTTGCATTATCTAGACTTTATCCAGGGTTATGGGATTTTTGTTGAATTTCATCCTACTAGGACTGCATTCAGTGGTAAAATGCAATAATTTTTTCCTAAGCCCACACCTCTTATCTTAAAAAGAGGAAACACTCCCAGGTGTGATTGTTATTCAGAGCATCTTTCCACTTAAAGTTTTCCATGTTCTAGCAGAGGTTATTTGTTTTGTCCTATTATCAATAAAACTGTTTTATCTTTTGCTACTGACATTAAAATGTTTCCTTTCTGTACCTATCTCTACAAAGCAAAGGGAGTTCCCTAAATTCAATATTAATATAAGCAGCTGCAATTCCAGAACTAATATGACCCCGAAGGGATGGTAATTAGCCCAGTGTTATGTTGGCACAAGGTGCACATTAGACTAAGCCAGTGCAGTTCTACTCCCCTTGCACTACTGCATCCTGCTTTCTCCACAGCACAGGAGTGAGAAATCCCTTGAGGATTTATGAGAGCAGAACTGTTCTTTTAACACAAATAGATATCACACTCCCTCTAAGGGTGCCCTGCAAAGCTGATGCATTTCCTCCCTCCTTTCTTTCTGTACTGCAATCAGGTCCAGTCAGTCTCATGAAACCACTGGAAAAATGTGTATTTCTCATTTGCCTTGAGCCATAGCACGTGGTATCAGCCTTCAGTTCATCTGGAAGCAAAATCTCAACTACAACACACTAGAAAGGAGAACATGCAAATAGTGGCCAAAGGAGCCGCTGTGCCTGACCTCACTTGGATTCTTCTTTTCCTTCTTACCCATTCCAGTGAACTATCTTCTCATGTGTTAATAACAGACATTCAGAGATATATCAGGCATCAGAAAAAGCCAGAAGGCAATTGTGCAAGTGACTGGCTCTCTTTTGCTGTGAAAAAAGGGGGTTTTTTGGGAGGAACTCAGCCTTTGCTGATAGCCTTTATTCTCCCAAGAGCCTTCAGAAATCTGTCATTACACAGAAGTTGCAAGAAGCAACTTGAACAGGCATTTGTGGATAGAATACTTCGTCTTATTATCAGACTTATTATCTGTCTCCTTATCAGAGAAATATTTTTTAAAATGTACTTCACTCCTTCCCTTTAAGCCAAGTACATAACATAGAAATTCAACAACATGCTACGTAGATTTATAAAGAAAGACTTGCTGCTCTCCCTTTTACACTGTGTTTACAAATTGCTTCCACTTCAGAAGTGCTGGCAGTGCCCCATGATTTGTGAGAAGTCCAGAGACATCTCTGCAGCACTGGAACACTCCTCTGCTGCACTGCTCTGCTTTGCTGAAGCTCCACAGTGGTAGGGCTGACTACAGGCAGTGCTCTCTCCATCTCTTCATTTTGCTGCAAAGATTTTTTCTTAGTTGTCCCTGAAGTGGAAGAACAACCAGTTTATACAGGAAGGGGCTAAAGAGAAATCTGAAGTTATCTCAACTAGCTGTTTCCAAGGGAGCTTAACTTTTCTGTGCCTTGATTCCCTCAAGCAGTTTTTATTGCCTTTACTATCAACATCACAACAGCACTTCGGTACAACAAAGACCTGCTCCCAAAGGACCCTGAAGCACTTGGCAAGAAATTGGACTTCTGAAATACCATTTTTTCTAAATGATAACAACTCAAACCTAAGAACATAAGCCTCTGTAGAGGAGCAATCTAACAATGACAGTAATTTGACTGGGGTATGTTATTTGACAGACATTTTGCACTGGTTAAAAAACAGGGAGCTCCAATGCAGCAAAGAGACTCATAGCTACTTTACTTTTTTCAATTTTACTTCTTTTTGCATTTAAAGTATTTATAAGTTTGCACTGAAGTTACAGATTTCATTTGTATTTCCTGCTGCTCAACTAACTGGTCTTTCACTAGAGGACAAAGAAAGTGTCTTTGTTTATCTTGTAGGAATCTAAACAGTACTAAACTCTATCTCTACCAAAACAAACAAGGTCTCACAAACATTCCCAAATATGAATATGTCCTTGTAACACATGCCTGTGAGTACCCACTTTACAATTATACTAAGTGATTAAACCATGTGTGGAATCTGGATTTTAAAAGTGCATCTTCAATCAAAAGACAGATCTTGGTAGTTATAATAGTAACCCAAGAAATACTTATCAGCTCTTGTGAAACTACATCTATTTGAACTTGAAATACCTCCCTGGCTAAGGAAAGCAGTTTTTTTCCACTGATTCACTCTCAGGCTAATTTGAAACCCAGTTCTATGTGGGCTCAGTTTGATATTAAGGCATGTTTTAAAGTTTAAGCAGCTGCATAATCCCCAGGAAGGCTACTGCACCACCTGTACTTGGCACCATCTCTCTGAGTTGAGACCTATTACATTTCCTTTGTGGGATCTGCCACCATTGGGGCAAGTTCAAAATGTGGAGGTGCAGTCCATTTAACTTCAAAAGAACACTAATACTCATGAGGAAAAATGCAATCAGCTTTGACAAACTCCAATCAAGCAAGCTATAATTAAAAGGCATCTCTCCAGAGCTGGAGAATTACACCAACAACTATTATCTTCCTTATCTTACTTCCTTTCCTCTTCAACAAGTAGATTATATTCTTCACTTTCCTGCACAATAGAGTAACAACCTGTGCCAGCCCAGTCATCTTTACCATAGAATTAACATCTGCATAATCAAACACTATCCACTAAAAAGTAGAGGGTCTAGGAAGATAAAGGTATTTCTATCATGCCTTTGATTGAAATGAGTTCAAACATAATAGAGCCAGCAAATTCAAGCCAACACTGCATAATACATTGTTAATATGTAAACTTCACTCAAATTCCCATCCACTATGAATTTATGTTTCTAAGAGGAGCTCCTGAAGTTTTCACTGTGATATTATCATGTAACTCTTACAGCTAAGAGAGAGAAAACTAAGGCATCTGGGAATGTATTTACCAAAATTAAGTAATCATTCTTTAATTTCTGAATGCTTGCAATGAACTATTATGAACCACTGTTATTTATTAGTGCTGTGAGCAGGTCATTTCCACTGAGTCACATTCAAGCATTTGGTACATGACTTCTCTATTGTTTGCAAACAGAAGAGCATTAATTTGTGCAGTAAGTTGGATTCAGCTTGACCCAATCATGCTGCATTTCAGGAGGTAAAATAATTATTCTCCCTAATTCTACTCTGGAATATTAAAAAAAAAAAAAAAAAAAAAAAAANCTGGTCCATGTGCCCTTTGTGCACCCACATCCTGAGTGCTTCAAACCAGCTCATCATTACCTTTAGGTGCACCTGTCTTGGTCCTGAGCCAGTCAGGCTGTAGGCTGGGATTGGGCTGCTCAAAACCTGACAGCTGTCAATTCTGAGGAGCTGTGAAGAGATTTTGGCATTTGGTTCCTCCTTTGTGCAATTCACTGGGACACAGCACTCTGCAGGGGATGCAGCCCAACTGCTCAGGAGATGTTCCAACACACAGCCCCATGTGTGCTCACTCTGACCTGAAGGAAGCTCACCTGATCTCTTTAGCACCAAGGAAGGCATCAAACCTGGCCAACTGCCTTGCCTGCAGCTGGCAGTCCAGCCTGCCCTCCTGGCAGATATCTGAGACTGGCTGGCTGCACAACCTCTCCCCATGTCCTCAGCAGCACTTCCCCAAAACACACTTCACCTCTCATTTGCACCCAGAAAGCACCAGAGCACCAGCACAGCTTTGACAGAAGCATCTTCTTCACTAAACAGGCCATTCCTATTTTTCAATAAGTTCTCACACAAAGTTTTCTTTCTGCAAATGTTGGGAAGTTCACAAAAGCTGTCTAGTGCAGTTCAAAGTAGGAAAGTTTGACTTTGTCTGTGGTTTTTCCTCTGCTTAAACAAAAGAAAGCACAGCTCAGCATCATGTATTTAATAAGTATTTCATGCCACAAGAGCCAACAAATGTCAGCTGATCTGATGATAAACTTTAGCATCTGTGTGGGTTTTTTTAGCAAGATGATTAAGCTTAATTAATATAGAAATAATAAGTTATTCAGAGTTGATTGGCTTTGTTCTTGGACAGTGCACAGGAATTTAGACTTGTTAATAAGAGATATCTTTAAAGAAGTCAAGCAGAAACTTCCCAATTTTCAACTTTGACAGCTTATATAATTGTGGCTTTAATTAGCCCCAAACAAATAATGATTCTTTCTGTATCACACTATTTGAAAAAGAAAATTCCATTAAAATGGGGAATAAAAAGGAAAGAAAAACAATACAATCACCACCAATGGTTATAAACAACTATTTTGTTCAGCAAGTTTCTCAAGTTCTCTGAAGTGAATTTGTTGTTTCCTCCAGGAAATGATGGATTAGCTGTCCTGTCTCATTTACAAATGCATGAATCACTTCCTCCTCTGTACATAATATGGCTATTTTAGGTGCAACTGCTAGAGTGTTCACACTCTTGGGTGTCCCAGGATGTCTGCTGGGCTTCTCCTCGTTGGGACAAGTTCCCTGTAGGCACATAAGGCATCAAATAGCATCAGGATGACCAAAAGAAATTCATCCAATTTCTTCTTTAGTACATGTAAGGGGATTTTACACTTATTTTTAAATTAGTTTGGCAAATACAGCATTTAATGTCTCCTTGTAAATTTTGTAATTTATAATGCTACTCACCTTCCCCAACAGCGTGCAGGGCTATTTGTACAGAAAAACAAAAGCTGGAAGATTGATCTGGACATCAATTTTTCCTGTTCTTATGTGAAAAGGTGTTTTAAAAAACCAAACAAAACAAAACTTTCAAAGAACTTTCCTCTCACTGGCTATTAGTCAAAAACTGATTCTCTCACCCAAGTCTTCTCATTTGTATTATCCTTACAATTCCATGAAACCAGCTAAAACCAATACATTTATAATCATTTTTTTCATTTTCAATTTAAGCTAATACTTGCCCTGTCTCTCTTTGTAATATTCCTCAAATTCTACTCAATGCATAAAACCATAATAATTTTTTGTCCTTATGAAATACTGAAATTCACTATATTTAATTTACTGACTTAGTCCAAAGTTTACTGAAATAAATGAAAACACACATTTCTTTGTCTGAGGCTTTTACTTTAGAATTGCAGAGTAAAGTGCTGTCAGCAATTATACCTACTCAACTCTGAGGGAAAAAAGGGAGAATGTGGCCCTTGTTCCTACATTTAAAATATTTATATTGGCCATTTAAATATTTATATATTTGTCACTTTAAAATATTTATATAACTATCTATTCAGCACTTCACATATTGGTGAGTGAACTTATATAATGCAAATAAATTATGTATTAAATATTTACTATAGGTTAATAATTTATGAAATTTACTGTACACACAGTAGGAACAAAACTGGCAAGGGATGAGGAACTCTAGAGATTACTTTTGCATTTTCAGCACAAAACAACAGGGATCCTTTACTTCTGCACTGCTTTTAACAGAGTTTATAGGTTTGCTAAGAAAGCACCTCTGTTTAGAAGTTATGTAATTCAACATCCTGAGATAATTTATCCTTGAGCAAAATTCCACCAAGGTTTGTGGAATTAGTCACAAAGTTGATCCTGAATTTATAAGCTTGGAGATCAAAGAAGGAATTGAAAAAGGTTGGATATTTTGAAATATTTATAATCTAAACTTCTAGAACTGCTTTTGACTCCTGTGCCCTCAACATGGGTTTCTAACAGGGTATTCAAAGAGTAAAGCAAAATATTTCCTTTATCCTGCATTTAGACATGAACAAAACTTCTCAATGCCACAAAAGCTGATACTCCATGTAGCAGATTTAAAAAAAACAAACAAACATCTTCCCTATGGCCATGAAAGCTTTAACATTTTCTCATCCCATAAATGAACTCCACTTCGAACCATCAAGCCACAACTTGTATCTGTGCCAAATTCAAAACAGTCACAGTTTATCTGAATTTTCTAAAAAATATGGTGTCAATTAAGAAAGAAAATAAACCAAAGCAACAATCCAAGGACCTGTTCCCTGTGCTCTGGGACACCCAGGGAGAACTTCAGGATCTCAGAAAACAACCCCAGATAACCATGAAAGCATTCTACTGCTAGCAGAGTCAGTGTGCAAATCAGACTCTCCCAGCAAAAACATATAAGAAATTCATGCTAAAAGGATATTGCAGTACCAGTACACTCCTCATTTACATTTTTATGACAAGCTGATGTATCGGCAGTAAGTTAATACCAAAGGGCTTATATGAGTAAAAAAGTCCTTATGGCTTTGAAATTTCCTCAGAGCTTTTTAATTCTGATTAACAGTCATAATAAACTCTAAGTATACTCACAGCCTTCAAGCATTAAACTTTATTAATCTGCATAACATGCCAATTAAGTTAATATACTTTGATTCTGTCTAGTTCTGAAAGATGTTTTAATTTTACTGACAAATACAAAAGCAAACCAACAAGCAAATCTCATTGCTCAGTTTTTGAGCAATTGACCTTATTTTGCTGCTTTCTAATAAATTAACTTCCCAGTGGGAAGCACATATTTCAGGAACTAGGAATTGGTTTGCTGCTAGCAATCAGCAAGATTCCTGTCCTTGCACCAATCACTTCAGAGAGGCACTGGGATGAGATTTGCTCCAAAGGTAGGATTTCTTCCCTTACCCAGGTGAAGTTCCTGCCACATCCCAAGCTCTCTCCTCTGTCCCTTCCTCACCCTCCATGCTGCTCCATCAGCCCCTTCTCCTCTGCCTCTCCTGGTGCAGCACACCACAGCACTGCCTCATGCTGCTCTTGGGAGTCACTATGACCCATTGCCTCCTTCAGCCCCTCAAGAACGGGGCTGAAGGAGGCAATGGGTCATCATGCCCCCCAAGGGTCACTATGGAAGTTTTCAAGGGCTGAAACTTCCTGCCCAGGCATCCAGGAGCCACTGGCACCCAGCCAAGCTGGGACTGAGGCCACCCCACACTCACAGCAGCTTTCCTATGGGCTCAACCCCTGGCTTCCCACTGCACAGCCTCAGCCATCCTGGTCCTTAAAGTAAATTATTCTCTGTGCAACAGCTAAATAATAAAACAACAGCTCAGACTGGTACCTCCAAGTAGGGACTCCAAAAAAGGTCCCCCTGGGTTTTTATCAGCTCACAGTCTAAGTGAGGGGAAGCCTGGAGCTCCCTGTCATTCTGCTAAGGAATGTCAGGAGTAGTCTCTGCCTTCAGAGAGCTGGCCTCAGTGACCCCTGTTTAAATTCAGATAAGGAGCTAACAGGACACCCAGAGCTCTCAGACTTACAGAATCATTTATTTTGATGGATGGCTGTTATTATACCTGGCTGTGTTTAATTGTTTTCTCCTCCAGTTACCAATAAGCCAATTAGGAAACGCTTCCTGCTTCTTCCTTTTTTCATGGATGGCATCACTCTGATCGCAGGGCTGTCAACAAGAAAGAGAAAAAAGCTTCTTCCAAAACCATGTGTATTTAAATTAATTGTCCTTCCTGCTGTAACTGCCTCTAAAGAAAGAATTTTAAAATTCTAACAATTCAAAGATTGACTCCTCTCAGGTGAGGTGGCATGTTGTTTCACAGATGGGAATTTGCTTTAGTTGTGTGCAAGTGTGCCAGCCTAACATTTTCAAATATTTTAGGAAGTACTGCTCTGGCCAGAAGCAGTTGTGGTGTGATGGCCAAGGCACTTCTGAAGCAGCTCTTTCAGATGAAATAATGTCCCACAAAAATGCCCCTATGAATTTTCCAAGCCATTCTTTCACTGCTAAATGAGTCATGCTTTGAATACATTTTCTTTTCATGTAGTACTTTATTCATTAATCAATAGATTGTGTGGAGGCCTTGATACAAAAGTGAAGTATTAGTTTCACCCATCCATTTGAACACCTCAGTATTTTGTACAGCCATGCATGCAGTAAAGCACTGCAAATTAATTTAGCTATGTCCTTAATCATGATAAATCAAAGCAAAGGTAATGCCATGTCTCTGATGCCCCACTCATACAGTGACAATTTTCAGGTGATGAGATACTTGTCTAGGGCTCCCACAGAACAGCAGATTACAATGCATTTTAAAGTTCATTTAAAAATATCTCATTTCAGCATAGCTTGGAAAGATTAATTTGTAGTAAACCACATTGATAGTCTCTTGCCATCTGTGTCAGACTGGAAGACTTCAATCCCAAATAGCCCTGTGTATTAAAACTAATTGTCCTTCTCCCATCCCCAAAAGTTAACACAATCTCAATGCTGAACATCAGTTACCAGCAAAGTGTCATGCTGCAACATGAGCAGTGACAGTACAATGAGATCTGTATAGCAGCAACAAAAGTCAGAAGCTTAACCTAAGTACTTAAAAAATTATGTTTAAATGCTGTTTTACAAAGGTAAACAAATAAATACTAACTATTGTGAGCTCTGGATTGAGTTAAGGTACACAACTACTATGGATAAACTGGCAGTCTGGAGTGGCTTCAGTAATCTCCTTAGACACTGGTTTGGGAATAAATGCTGAGACATGAACAAAAGACACCTTCATCTCCACAGAGTCAGAGAAAAAATATTGCAGAAGTGAGGGGAGAGTTATACTTGCTGACATCTCTCATTTTTCTCTGTTTTCTCAGCTTCCCTTTTGCACTTGGCAGAATCACTAAACAGCTTTTTTCAGTGAATCACTCATATGGAGCTTTCAAAGCCTGTGAAAGAGCAGCAGTTTGTAGAAGACTCAAGGCTCAGGGCACCTACAGCAATGGGCCAGGCAGAAATCCTGAAAAGCTGCCAGACTGCAGGCTCAGGATGGCAGACAGTGGAGAGAGACACATAATCAATCATAAAGGCCCTTTCTTGGACAGTTTAGAACACAAACACAGGAATAGCTCAACAGGTGTGCAAGGGCACCAGACATCCAAGAGGAGCAGATCAGCCTGATCCCCATGGCCTACTTCACCTGTGCCCTGCCTCCCAGGAGGCACAGAAATACAATCTTTCCAGAAACAGTACAGATATCACCAAGGAAATAGAGAGGAAGGGGGAAGGAACCACAGTTATGCTCATGCTGCTTAATGGGGATCTACTACATGACTTCATGTCAATGTGAAATATCACTAAACTTCTTATTCAAAGTGATTTTCTGAATTCCATCCATGTGTCAGTCATTGCATACATCTCTGACACATCCTTTTTAATCTCACACTAACATAACCCAATCATCTGACTCTTTCCTGTGAAATGGGGACAATACACACAAATAAATCAGGCTGCTCAAGTCCTGCACTAGAGCCTCCACCCAACAGCACACCCCTAGTTTTTACCTGTACACTCTTAACACAGTCAGTGAACATCCCTGGGGTTTGTCTTGAAAAGTTATATTTGGAGCAAGATTTGCTTGCTCTGGAAAAGAAAGGGGTTTGCATTCTATAATAAATCTCCTTACTTTCTACCAAAGATTAAGTACTCATGTTTGCATCACAAGGACTTGCCTGCCTATATTCATCCATGCAGACCGCACAATTAGTCACAACCAACTCAAAGATCAGAGATGTCATTTAGTTTTATTCATGGAATGGCATTGATATAAACAAGGTCAATTCTTCCTGCTGGTATTACTGACTTCTTTGAAGTGGAAAGACTAAAAGGAATGTCAGACCTTTGCTCTTTACTGAATGTTGCTTTAAAAAAACAAAGCAAACAAAAAAACCCTAAACAACCAAACAACAGAGAAAGCTACTTACCAATTCACAGATATGACTACAACTTTTTTTTTACTCAACTCTAAAAACTCTGAAAAACCCATAAACAGTGTCCTCCCAAACCTAGACACAGTTCCTAGGCACAATCAATCTTTGACTGATATGCTAAACTCAAGCTGCTTATAAAGTGACTCGGTTCAGGTTAATGGAAAGGAAGATTATATCATATAAACCAAAATATTTTATGGGCTAGGTGTATGAAATCAATGAGTCACTTAGATTTTATAGTCAACCTAGTCACAACAGCAGATGACCTTGTGCTTTTCACATCCCAAGGATCAAAAGTGCATACTTCTTAACATTTTTCTTCTTTAATCTCCGAGCTCAGCCCTGCCATCCTCATTTTTTACACTTTGGTTTGCCAGTTACAGCGAGGAGATTACGAGTGATGTACGTGCCTGAGATCAATGTGCCTGTGAGGGGATGGAATTCATATTGATCTCCACTCATGCAGCACCTATGCCTTGCTTGCTATAATCCTTCCACTATAAACAGAAGAATTGCTCCTGCATGCTGGATTTTTTCCCTTATTGCTGCTCCAGTATTGCTCTTTCCTACTCCTACATCCCATTCTCAGACTGATCCCGGAGCAGTTTCCAATCTTTGCTCCCAGCCTAACTAAAAGCTCACGGCAGCAACAACTGGGTCTAACATTTCATGGCAGCAAAACAGAGTTTCATGGTTGTCCAAAAGATCTAATCTGATTAACCAGACCTTCCTAAATCAGAGCAAGGACAACAGCTCATAGTGCAACTCTATGTCCAGTACCTCTCTTCAGACAGATTCACAGCTATGCTGAGCATTGTGGTAAGCATATTCTGACCAGAGTGTGTCTGATGCAGAGCTTGAAGAATTATTTGCACATGGAATTGTTGTCATCATATTGCAAAACTTCCATACTGTTGTCTCCTTATCACAAGAATTGCATACTTCCTTGGTGTTGTTTTGTGGGCAGCTCCCCAGAGCACTGACTCTTTCTTCCTCACAAAGCAGCCACCTGACTCCAAATCCTCACAAAGCAGCCAACCCATTCTTTCATAGCACTCTCCTTCTCATTGGTCACAGCTGTGGCCTGTTCAAGTCAGGCCTGTTCCTAATCTTTGGTAATTGGCCCAGCTGCAATTCCTTAGGGGTGAGATTATTTTCTGCACTATCTTTATTTCCTTATATTCTATGCCCCCACATGAAATCATTACAGTATTTACAGTAAAATATTCTATTTCCTGGTTATTTTGTGTTTGTGTCCTACTGCAGACATTCATTATGGATGGACACATACATTGCTGCAAGTACATAACCCACAAATATGAGCTGTTTGTCTCACAAAGAGCAATATCCTATCCAGAGAGACCATGAGGACTTCAAAAATTTAAAAAAAAAATTAAAATCACACTTTGAAGCAAACCTTTCCAACCTAGCTGTCAGGCTGCCATTCCAATTGCCTGGCATACTCCAAAATCCCTATGTTGTTTATGATTCAGAGGAGGAGTACAAAATCTGAACACTGAGTATCCCAACTCTATGAACCCCAACTGCTGGGTGTTTTTGCTGCTGTTTCTGTGCTCCCCATCAATATTGCAGTTTAAAACAAACAAAACACAAAGAAAAAGCACTCTGACTATGAATGGCTCCAGTGTCATTCTGTTGTTGGGCAGGAAAATTTCTCAAAGCTCATATTCCATAGGATGGGAAAGTTTTTTTCCCACCCAGAAAACCTAATGCTATGATGTATTACAATTCCTAATCACTACTTTTAGCTGAGCCAAATGTGATGAATACTGAAACAAGTGTATTACCTTTTTTGTTTCATCTTGCTTGCAGAAAGGTTTATAAAAATTCATGTCAGGACAAGGATTTAGTGTTCTTCCTATGAACATCTGCAGTCCCATCCCCTGCAAGAGCTGACACATCTCCTTACATTGATAGCTTTGCTTCCAATCATTCTGATTTTCAGTCTTTCAGCAGCTTGTAAACCTGACCCATGACAAGGGGGTTTTGCATCAGATGGAGGATTTCAGTCTACATTAATGAATGTCTGCCCATCCATTTACAGTATAAAGACACTGCCAGAGTTTCCTCTTACAGCAATATTAACTCTTTGCCATCTTGGAAATATTTTTCTCCCTGAAAATTACTCAGTTTAAAAGCAAAGTAAATCTATGCATGCAAACAACTGAAAAAACACTGCATATCTCAAAACATCTAGATGGAAAACAAAAGACCCTTAAAGATTACAAGCTGTGTTAAGTCATGCAGGTTCTGCCACCAGTTTGGGAGTAGCTCAAAGCACTACTCTGACTTAGCAATGCCAGCCCTCAACCAAGAGGGAATGGTTCAATATAAGAAATAAAACTAAAATTACACTTCCAGTCTTGCAACAGACCAAAATTTATGCTTTTTTAAATCAATGCCTCCTGCTGAATTATATTTATCCTGCAAACATTAAAGAGAGCTTCAAGAATACAAAAATCTTTCAATAATTTACAGTAGTTTAAGAAAAAAACAAACAAATCCCAAACCAAACTTGTTTTCCAGAGATATTTAAAAGTACTAATTTTTTTTCCCTTTTCATAAAGCCAGAGGATTATTCTCCTAAACAGACCTCTCCATTGCCACAGGACCAGCAGCACTGAGCCACATGATGCAGAGATGTCTTCCCTCATTGAAACACATGACAGAAATACAGCACCTCACCAAGACACACAGAAAGACAGGGCCAGGCAAGCAACAAGGCACAGACAACTGGCAGAGACTGCAGCCTCAGGCCTGACAGCGTCTCTGTCTCATGCCAACACCAATGAGACAGAAACTAGCAGCTATTAATTCCTTATTTTAAAATATCTAATTTTGACAGTCCAAAGCTAGCATTTCATTTTGGTTTTCAACCAATTTTCAGCGAGTGCATTGCTCTTTTCTCAGAGTAAAAATCTAAATATAAAAGAGAGCTGTTGTGTGGTATAATAGAGGCGGATCTACCTCCTCAGCAGAACTGCAACCACTTCAAAAATATGGAACATTTGCATATGAATATTTCCAATGGAAATTAAGCACCTTTTGAGTGTCTACATATAGCACAGTAGTACAAATTAACCCATACCACCATTAATGTGAATTTGTCAAAATGAGAAAGATTTAACAGAACAGGCTGTGAAAAAGTAGTCCAGGAAGGTTCTGGTAAAAATTAAGATATTAATTGGCATAAATTATGATTCTACTCCTTTGTAGGAAATGCAAAAGAATATATTCCTTTCTTAATAACTGTGCACACATCAGCTCCCTGCACTGACTGGAACAAGAAGAGGTGGCACTGCTGACCTCAGACTTCAGCCACAGACTGACTGAATTGCACTACAGCAGCTAAAAGAACACACACATGGCTGAAACAGCCTCTGGAAAAACATTTCAGCATATGGAGCTTGTCTGGCAAGGGCTTGGCTGAACATCCACTGCAGAAGGTGCCTATGGCAGCAGCACAGAGTGTTCTGGATAATCTTTGAGTAGCAGCTCTAACTGTGCTGTGAACTGGACAGTGAGAATGCCACCAACTGCCCCAAAGATGTGGCAAGAGATGGCCTTTTCTTCTCTCCTTCTTTTCATCAAAAGAAGAAAAGGGGTAAAAACAAAGCCCAGGTCGTGGTGCCTCATTTATGAATAACAGTTAATCAGCAGATCTGTGGCTGTCACAGGGCTCTTGATCTGCTTTCCCACTTCTCCTTCAGCCTCACAGGGGTTTCACTGATGCTCCTGGAGCTGTGCCCACCTGGGATAAGACAGGGAAGGCATGGAGCTGCACTGGGAGAGCCACACAGCAGGAACACTGCCAAGGGAGGGGAACAACAAACACATAGATAGGTGTTGGAAGAGGACACAGGAGAGTGCTGAAGTTGCAGAATCAGAAGGCATTTAGAAGCAGAAAACAGGCTTCAATTTAATCCCAGTGAATTAGCTCAGAGCAAACACTGAAAAGATCCCTCACAAGGAATGGCAGCTCTGGTCTCCATGCAATGCATCCACAGCTGGAACATTCACATTGGACTGAAGCCCCTGGGACACCCCAGATTTGAAAGCACATGAGAGTGACCTCCCAGACCAGTGGTGACACCAACAGCAGACACCTTACAGCCATGGTTATGGGCACAGGAGTTTCAAAGTTTGGGGTTTTGTGGCAGTCCCATCAGATCCAGGGGAAAAAATGAGTAGTGGGGAAAAAAAAGTATCAAAATCTGCTGAGATTTAAACACATTCCCTGCAGGAATCCTCAGATGGGTGATCTGCACTGCCCAGGGTGTGGAGCTGAGGTAGACTGGCCAGTAATGGAGGAGTTTGGGAACAAAATTAACAAAGCCCCAAAGCCTTAAAGCATCAAGACAGTTTTCAGCATAAAGACCCAGATATTCACTGTTATAGCAACAAAATGCATTTGTTACATAAAATCATTTTTCCTTCTCTTTAAGCAGAACAGGGGAAGGAAGGATTAAAATATAACTCAAATGGCTTAAAACATAGCTCATGCTTCCAGTGCTCATTACTGGAATTATACATTTCATGTCTCTCTGTGGAATAGATGGATTTTTTTTTCCTACTTCCTGCAAAACAACATTTGCTTATTCAACTGCCTTTTAGCAATGGGTATAATCATAATCCCAAGTGACATATGCAGTGAGAGCAACTGACTACTCACTCTCTCTCCAGCACTTTATTTCTAGGGATGCTGTGTTTAATTAGCTCCACAGTAGTCAGAGGAGCAAACAGGTCACCTCTGTGTCAAATCTCCCAGTACTCATCTTCCCTGTCACCACCCCCATTGCCTTCATTTATCTGGACATTTTTCATACTAAAAGTAAGGTCATTAGTGTCAGATAGCTGTTTTTTCCCCCCTCTGCTTCTGTGTTGTGTTATATTCCTGAATAACTGCACTTTGGGAAAGGGAGTGAATTCCAGCATGCAGAACCTTTATGGAGGGAACATATCACACAAATTCTAAATTCAAGCTGATGTAACCAGAATCTTTTGAACAGATGATGGCATAAATGTTCCAAAACACTGAGGGCTAGGAACCAATAGGAGGTTTACCTTTTTCTGGAATCCAAAATTTGTAGTTACCCAAAGCCTTTCATTCTACCAACTCCTTTTTTTTTTTTCTCCTTCTGCAGATAGACATCATCTCTGTCACATCCTCTCCTCTGGCCCTGGACTCCCATTCCAGCAGTGCCACGAGTCTGTGCCCAAATCTATAATCCCTAAAGTAGACCTGCCACAAATGCTGAGTCCCAGGGAAGCACATACAGAGGCAATTGTGTGCAGAATTCTGCTCTTTGATACTTTGCCTGAAACAGAACAAGCAGGCAGGCAGAGCACAGGGACAGGATGCATTTACAAACCCAGGCTGTGCAGAAGGCACAGAGCTGATGACTTCTGTGGGAGGCAATCTGTAATCACTGGCACTGGGGCAAGGCCCAAGTGACTCTAGTCCAATCTGGAATATAACCAGGGTCACTCATCCTTGCCTGTGTTACTACTGCCCAATTTTCCAGTTTAGATAGCAATCCTTTTGGCACTCCTCTTGTACAGTGGGCATCCACCTGCAAAGCTCTGCCTGTTTAGAAATCAGCTGGTACTGTTGAAGGAGAAGCAATGTTTTGTAACATTTGCAACTCACCAATGTCTTTTTCAATTTCAGTATTCTTTGATCACCTTACAGACCATGATAGGCAGATCCCACAGGTTACAGTTTTGCATGTAATGTCTGTAATTTAACTACTAATATTTTTCATAGAAGGCAAGTTTGTAAAGTGTTTATAAAAACAGCTGAGAAAGGGATGAAAATATTTCCTTTTTTTGCATACTTTTTAAACAGGTTTTGAGGTATGACAGTCTTGGAAATAAAGATCCAACCTCAGCTGCTGGTACAGACTGATCTCCACTGATCTCAAGACAGCCACGCTATTTTATGCAAGTTGACTCCAGGCCCCACCTACTCATTTACCTACTGAACACTGCCCAGCCTGAGCAAACAGGGACTGCTCCTGCAGTGCCCAGTGTGCCTCATCTGGTAGGTTATACCTGAAACCTTTTCACAAAGTCTAAGGGGAAAATCCTTCCCAGATGATGCTATGACCCTTTTATATGCTGTTCAGCAAACTGTGTCCTAGAGAATTTCCTGGATGGGGTTTTGGAGTTTTTGGGGTTTTTTTCCTATCAAGAAAGGTCAGTCCTCCTGCACTGGGTTAACTTATCATTTCATTCATTGTTTCCCATCTCTTTGAAGCTTTCCTTATTCTACTGTCACAAAACTCACTCACACCTGAGTTTTCCACCATTCAATAAAGCAGCAGTCATTTGTCTCCATGTGGTGGCAGTAAGAGCTGTGGTGTTTCTTCCTGTGAAGTTGGAATGTTAGAGCATGGCTGACATTAGAGCATGGTGGGCTCCTTGCCTGGGAGAGAGACAATGCAGGGCACAGGGGCTCGTGGGGCTGCTGCTGCACATGCCCAGGTAGCCCAGAGCTCTGGCCTCTCCCAACACACTGACACTTGTGTGTAAGATAAACTATGAAATCAGGAACCCAGGCACTCCTCTATAATTCAAGATTCAAGGAAAGTAGAAGGTTTTAAAAGGGTTTAAGTCAGATAATGAAATTTCTGTGCAATCTTATAAAAGAATACACGATGTTTTTGAAACATTATTTTTAGTGGGGTTTTTTTCCATCTTTCCATTTCACATATGCTGATGCAATATGCACATGAAATGTACTGGCAAGTAGCAGGAAATATGCCTTGATCATCCACAATAGGTGAAAATCATTCTAGCTCAGACTCAAATAGTCTTGATGCAGGGAAACTCTAGAAAATTACTCTTTTTGCTCTGGTGGTCCCTGCTTTCTTAAGCAAAAGGACAGTCATCGCACACAATCATCACATTGAGCTACCCCAGGAAAGAGGGCTTGAAATGCCAACTCTGAGTGTTTCTGCACCAAGCTACAAGAATGACAAGATTCACACAAAAGCCTTGGAGGTTTAATGGATTAGTCCAGGTGACACTGAGGTTGCAACTTTGGACTACTGTTAATAGCCAAAGTATTTAATTTAGAATTTATGTATACAGTGTAAGAAGACAGTCAATGCAATAAGGATGTACTCATCAAAAAAGGATCATCAAAACAGGAGGCTCAGAAAGGGCAAGTGACACGAACAAAGAATTATTTCAAAAATTATCAGCTATTCTGCTTCATTCTTAGCTGGAATTAATTGTAGCAGTGACTCCCAAGGAGGCAAAGGCCAAACTCAATACATTCACATTTACAGGCACCTTGCCAAACTTTCTTAATGCCAGTGCTTGAAGTGGTGACATTTTTAAGCACAAAATGCATATTGTTTAGAGGCTCAGTGAGGTCAAACAGTTTCAGCAGTTGTTTAATGCTTCTGAGTTTCAGCTACAACCAGAAATATTACTCAGTATTTAAATCTTGCTATTCCTAACATTTTAGAGATGCTGTTTTACATTATGTGTATTTAACCTTCCACTCTGCAAGTGATTCACCACTTGGCAGGCCCATTAATAACAAGTATTAAAAAAAAAATTATTCCACTTCTTCCTGTTTTTATTTAGAAGCAACCCATCAGGAAACATGTTTTTTTCTTTATGGAGTAAAATTGAAAATAAGGCATGAATTGTATTAACCTGAATATGAACCTTATCTTTCTTATTGTGATGTGCTTGCATCTCAGGCTACAACTGTCATCAAAATCTGTGCAGTCATACTCCCCAAAGAGATAGCCAAAAGCAGTAGTTTTAAAATTAAACAAGATAAATTTATGTATTTGCATTCAAGTCACTTGAGAGATGAAGATTTATTTCAGAGGAGGAACAGGAACTGAAGAATTAGTTCTACAGTGCAAATTGTCCTTCCAGCCCAACTGAAATTACCATTTAATGGAAATTTTTTCCTGATTTTCAGGTACAGGGAAGTTTTGTACATGGGAGCAAAAGCTGAGCAATTGGCAGTCATTTGTCACTGTTGGCTGCATTCAGAGGGCTGACATGGTGCAGCAGCCAAATCATTAAAGCAGGACCCAGGATGCCAGCACTCTCTTCCTGGATGTTTCCTAATGATTTGCAAAGCACAGATACCTCTCACATCTACCAGAATTCCCCAGGGCACTGTGGTGAAGTCTGGCCTAGCAGGAGACACAACTAATTGGGAAGAGATTGCAAAAACACTCAGAGATGGGGGGCTCTCACCCTCTGCCTTAACCCATCTCAAGCTAGGTAAAGAAAATATCAAATAGGGGCTGTGTAGTGGGAAGAAAATCAGCATTTGTTCTGGTCAATAATTATACAAGGTTCACATTTCATTTAGTTAAAGTCAGGATGTCTTCTTGTCTCACATTCACATGAAATTATTTTATTTACTACTCAACTTAACCTAGAAAAGCATTTCTCTCATAAGCTAAAGCCCTGCCACTTGCCCCTGATTGTTCAAAACTGGATTAAATTTTAATGACCTGTCCAAGATGTGGGAAAGGGCATAAGAGAAGTATTGACACGGTGAGCTGTTGTGTGATATGCAACTCCCTTTAGGGCCCAGGAGCAGAAATGAATGGAGATGAAGAAGGGAGCAGGGATCTGCCCAGCACTTCTGCTCTGATAGGAAATGGGCTCCTTGTACTGCCTGCCTCCCCAGTGCCTCACCAAACAGCCCATGGGCCTGAGGCTGGGACTCTCAGCAGCACTGAAATGTCAAGAGAACAGATGTTTTTTTAATTATTTCACTGAACCATCTCTTACAATCAACGATGAAAGATAAAAAGGATTTCATAGAATCATCTGTTACAATCAGAGAAGTTTCAAATATAGCTCCAGCTGAGCTCCAGAGCAGCGAGACATGAATTTTATCTTCTTTACAGATCTGGTAATCAGAAACCACTGTGATCACATAGCCTGACTTTCAAACCAAAAATTATCTACTACTCATTCCCGTATCAATGGCATCTACCCAAAACTTCATACATTAAACAATAGTAATTTTCCAGTGAATTACTGACCTCAGCATATCAGGGTGGGATAGAACACTGGTCAAAAAAGCTAAGATATGATATCCCAAAACATAAAATAAAAGCATCTGAGAGCTCTAAGCATTTGTTACAATGTTGTACTTTAACAAATGGAAAAGAGAGAATACTTTTAAAAATATATATTTCACTCTTTTAATTTTCTTTCTCTTTTAGACTGACTCATCCCAGCCCATTTGAACTGGGGGAAAAAAAAATTAATAAAGCTTGATGGAGCAAGGATTCGTGCAGAGACAAGGTGATTATGACAAAAAGTCAAGTGGGAAAAAAAAAACAGAATCAAAAGAGATTGAAGTAATTACTTCAGCTAAACTCTCCGAATCATATTAAGGCCTGATCCTACAACTTCTCACTGACAGTAGGTTTCTGTGCTTTTACACCACTTGAAGGCATGCCAAAGATGGTGGATTGAGGCATTTAGAAGATTTCTTCTGTTATCCCCATGGCAGATATCTGGAAATGATAGCAGGAGAACTAGGAGCATCAGTATCACAGTTAAACATCTTTATGTATGGGATAAAACTTAAAAATGTTTGTATTTTAATTGTACTTATTCATTAATATTTTTGAGATACATATATATATTAATAAATAGCAAACAACTGCTGTTTCTTTCTTTTTTTTGTTCACAAGATACTATGAACAAGTTACTTTTGCCCTGCACATGTCATAGCAGATGGTGAGTATTAACATCCCTACACTTCTCACAGCAATAGTAAGCAAAGTCATGTATACATCAAACTGTGGTTTACTTTAAATGTAATGAAAAATCTGTACAACTAATCTTCCACCCCTTTTGAGCAATGGAAAATATTAGCTTCCATCCAGTTATGTGAAGAATTCAGTGCTTTTGGGTCATGCCTGGTTAAAATGAAGGTAAAAGAAATGCAGTGAACTCCTTCACACAGAATAAAAATTACCATTAAACAGAATAGCACCATGTCTGAACTCAGGGCAACATCTACAAAAGTTCAAGTAGGTGCCCTGAAACTCACTGGTAAAGAAAACCAGAAATACTAAGATTGCCCATAAGTTCTGGAAACATTTTTTTTTTAATAGCCTGCTAATGGGGCTTTTTAATATCAAGGGTTGCTTAAGGCATTTGAATGATCTTTATACTTGGCATGTTATTAATGCAAAAGCTCTTGGAGGGATAAAAGTGTTTTGAAGTGGGGTGCTATTTTCATAAAATATAGATCCAGTTAATAGGTCTAGAGAAATCTTTTCTCCTATTCATTACCAAACATTGTCATGGAGGTCAAAGCAGATGATAAACTCAGACAAACTTTAATTCACTACCAAAACCATGGCCCAAACTGACAAGCAGGGGTAACCATGATGATGCTGCAATGACTTCTCACAGATTCCAGGAGGCCTCCATGCTCCTCCCATAAATACACCACAGAACTTCACCAGAGCATTCTTGAAGTAATGTGAAGGTGATATTGCTCACTTTAATACAGTACTTTTTCCTAAAGAAGGAGATTAAATAGTCTGAAATTTAAGCAATTAAGAGGAATGGCTGCTTTATCATCTTCAAGGTTTCAGTACCTCATAGACATAATGGATATTAATCTTAGAGACTTAATTTTTATCTTGTTTACCACAAAAAACCATAGATAACTTCCCTTAAACACCTGGATTTCTACCAAGGGTATCAAATTCATTTCCAGTTATCATCTTTGTAGGTCTCCACTATATTGCAATATGTGAGACTGGGTCCAAAACAAGAACATTATTGACCCAATCCTGGGACCAGAGCTGGTATATGGATACCAAGCTGTGTTGTTCTATGCAAATGTGCCCTTTTGGGCTGCCACAAGCTTCTTGATGTGTGTCTCCTGTATGAAATATGGCCTGTGTAAACCTTTCCCAAGGACTAGGGTGAGTGCATAAGCCAGGTATTTGCCAGTGACAGTGTCCTGTGTCACTGTGGACACCAAAATTACACCTGGCAAGACACAGCAGTTGGCTGAAGTTTGGAAGTTTGGGTTTCACTTCATAAGCTGCTCTGCTCTCAGCCATGTTGAGGAGACTGGTACACATTTTACACAGAAACCCAGTAAGTTCTGACACTCTTGCATCTGGCTATGGGGGGGAACAGGGGGTATTACTGATGGAAATATCCCAGAACAGGTTCCTGATGCCCACAGACATGGGGAACACTGCTCCAGGTACCAAAATGAATCTGTCATAAGATTTCCCTGACACTTATAGGTCTCCATCAGCACAGTGTAATGTGGTTCAGTTTGTTTCTTTTCCCAAAAAAATAAAACAGGAAAGTTTGGTAGAAACAGTCTATGAGAGTTAACAGTTCAGAAGCCTGGTAGCATTAAAGGGCTTTGTACTTTTATTGGCTCAACGAACAAAAGATTGCCTTTAAGTTTCATGGGAGCTCTGGGTTATCAGTCCAAAGCTGAATTAAATTAGAAGTGATTGGGAGCTGTTACCATCTGTTGAGTGTGTGGTGGTTCATGCAATATGAGTTAATATACTTTAGCAGACAGATGGGCAGAAATGTGCAGGCCTTAGTCATTCAACACCCTTGTTAGCAATCTGAACAGAGAGATCAGGAACATGGACAGCAGAAGAGTGAATTTCTTTATTTCCCTCTGATAAAGTCCCCTCCATCATGTTTTTGACCTTTTCCAAGGATGTTTCTACAACTGCTTCCTATGTTATATATTTTGTGTGGTTAAGAAAAGTATTGTTCTTCCCAGGTGCTGCTAATCTTGATCTTTCTCTTGCTCTAAAATAAAATTTTAAAAAGAACCAAACCAAGCCACATTTCTGTTCATGATTTCAGGTGTTAAAACCCACACAATTTTTTTCACAGACTGAATTTCACAGCAATTAAATGATGATGTGGGAAAACATTGCCATAAATCATATAAATTATGAAATCACACTCTCTCTTTTCCTTCTTTCCTCCTGCCCAGCATAGGATTCCTGGCCTAAAGTCACTTATTTTCCCACAATACCAAGAAACTCCAATCAATACTGACAAGGAAACTGTTGTTTAATGGACAGCTGCACTGACAATTAATACATTTCTTGTAAAGGCTGTTCATTGTAAGGAACATTATCTACCTTACTAGAAAAATCCCTGTCTTGTGCTACTTTGGCTAATGAAAATGAACTGTAAGCAAGAAAAGAAGAAAAGAGAATAGAGCACTGCAGTGGGATTACAGAGGCACCAGCACAGGTCTGTAGTTAATTTAATCCCACTGCTGTGTCCTCCTTCCCTCTCTGTGCATCAGTTTCCCCACTGCAATTGGCAGCCCTTAGTCCACACCAGCCACCATCAATCTCCCAGAGCCAATGCCATCTTTCAGGTTTCCAAATATCTCTTGTCCACTACTTGTAGTTAATCATGCCTCAAATTAGACAAGATTTTGGAGCAAGGGGATTACCTTTTAATCTTCAAAACTACATTTTTCAGAAGCAGACAGATATATACATAGTTTGATTAAAAAGTCAACATCAGAGAAATGTCAAGATTATGAAATCAGTCACTCAGCATTATAACAGGTCAACATAAAGGCTTCACATGTCTTTTGCATACCCATATTTTTTCAAGTCCAGATTTCGTGGATTCTGTGTGTACTTTAGGACCAGAAAACATGTCTTTTCCTGAAATTCTTTTTCATCCCTTATACTAAAAATTTGTATAGTAAGTGTACCAAAACCCAAACATGATAAGAGTAATTGAAAGTTTCAGCACTATGCATAAAACAAGGGCTCAGCTTCAATAGCTCCTTACAAAATTTTCTTATGGAAATTGGCTCTGTGTTTGTGACCAAAACAACTCTCAGTGCAGTGCAATCAGAAGAAAATATGTCACATTATCAATGTACTGGACCTTTAAACTGGAGTTATACAATCTTTCAATGAATTTAAATAAAACATTTCTTTCATTGCAACTTTTAAATAACGTATCTTCCTAAATGACCAGCATAAAACATATATTGTCTACCAGTTGAGCAAGGTAATACAAAATAATATGTAAATTGTAAAAAACAACAGAAAACCCTGGGATAATGGTCTTAAAGTATCTCTGAAGACTCCTGCTTTCTGGGATGTGGGCAGCAGAAGCAGAAGCTGAGGATGAGCTGTAGTAGAAAAGGGTGCAGGGGCTGGCTGAACAGCTCTCACAGGCAAAGCTTTACAGAGAGTACTGAGTATCTCTGCACATGTTCAAGAAAGTGCAACATGGAATAGCACTCATGCAGGTGACAGATGATTGAACTGATGTCCCATCATGGTGCTCAGAGCTCATGAACTAACCATCTTCCACCTGAAATCTAAAACAAAAGCACAGGCTGGTTATGTTTTTTACTCTCAATAGTACTTGTCTCTAAAGGAAAGCTTTAGCCCATAAAACTCAAGCCAGATCCCACTCTGAGTAATTATATTCTGCCTACAGTAATTATGTTCCCTTTGCAGTTTCACATGGAATAATGTCCACCCACTTGCTGCACCGAGCTATTTTATTGCTGCACAGTTGCTGTGAGCAGCTGAGGATTGCTGAAGATTGGTGGGAGAGGTAACCTGGGGCCAAGGAGAGCTGCTGTGTGTGCATGGGGGCAAAGCCTCGCCCTGCTGAGTGCCCCAGAGCCTGCACTGGGGCAGGACACTCAGCTGGAGAAGGGTTATGGTTCCTGAGCCCACAGGAGGTCTTCATTCCAGACAATTCAACTTATCAATATCTCACTAAGTGCTGTGGGATCTTACAAAGAGAAAGGCACCCTGTGCAAAGCGCAATCAGGTCAGTAGCTCTTGTTAAATGCAGCAGCACATTCCTGTTGTACACAGCAATAAGAGACACAGCACTAAGTATGCAGAAAGCTTGAAAACAGACCAAAAGAGCAGTGCCTTCTCCATTCTTGGTGTGGGTTTCCATTGTCATGAAAGCTTTAGACTAGGAGCAATTGAAATTAATGGATGTTTTTCCAGGGACTTCAGAGCAATCTTAAGCATTGTCATTCTACCTCATAAATTTAGTATAGTCTGAAAAAGCCTCAGCTGAAGCACAGCATCAACATGAAATTCAGAAAGTGCATTAAACATAAAGCCTAAAAGGATGTTACCATTCTGCTTCAGCAGAAATTGAATCCAGGGGAAGCTGACTGCCTGGATAAGTATGGGTTAATAGAACTGTGTGTGCAACTAGCAACAACTTTGTTTTCCACAAAGAAAAATCAGCAGCTGTTCTTCTGCAGACACTTCCTGAGTAAGGAGGTTTTTAAATGTCATAAAGAAAGAGAAGAAATCTTTCACTCAGAAAATGGTGAGGTACGTGTAATAAGGACTCCCCAAGTATCACTTTGCAAAATGCAGCAATGCCTGGCCTGTCACAAAGAAACCCATGAGCTCCTTCCAGTGCTTTTCTGAACAGCACTTGGACACAAATCACGTAGAGGATCCACATTTGAAGGACACCCTGAATGCACCAGCTCCCTCACTATTACAGCTAGCTCAGTAACTCTGTCCTCCTCCTTTCCATGCTCCTCAGCAGCTTATGTCAATCCACTCACACATTTCCACCTTGCTCTTACAACTCTGAGTGTTGCTTGAGCCCTGGCTCTCTGACTACTAGCTACTCACAGAAAGTGCTCTGCATTATCTTTCAGTAAACACTGAAATATTTTGCTTTATCCTCAAGAAGCACTACAGAACTTCTCCTAAAATTGTGCAGATAAATATATATAAAAACCTTGAATTTCCTTGCCCTGTCCATTATGTCCAGTAAGCTATATCTTTCCAATTGCAGTATCTTGGTTTGCTCCTGTTTTTTCAGTGCTTGCTGCAAGCTGGGGTGTTTTTTAAAGTACTCAGTGTGTAATGAGCCTGACTGAATTCAGTGGGGCCCAAGAATTCAGACCTAACCCCATGGTTTAGCACCACCTAGGTCTAAGTATCCTTCATGTGTGTATCCAGTACTTCAACAAAAGTTTTCATGAGCTTTTGTCACAAGATATTTTTGCTGCTGATGAACAGAGGCCTGCATCTGTCTATTGTGTTGATGGGATCCAAGAATAAAGTCTAATTTTAGTAGTTCAAGATAACAAGACAGAAATCAGCCAAAGCTGAATAAGAAGCTGAGTAGAAGATACAAGCAAAAAAGACATTCAAAAAGGAAAATCACATGAATCAGATCTATTTATTATTTCAGCAGCTGTCTGCAATTTGCCACCATGAATAACAATCACAAAATCTAAGCATTTTTTATTAAATAGTACCTTTCACAAGGTGCTGAATATTATTCTAATACAGTTAATAGCCCTCATAAGACATTATAAAGTCCCTCTATAGATATTGACCATACTGGCTACAGAGGAGCAGTGGAATTGAAAGATAATGCTCATATAATGATAATACATCATATCAATACATAGATGAATATATATAATTTAACCGTGCCCAATCTTCATAAGGAAGGAAAATTTTTGGTTTGGTTTTTTGGGTTTTTTTTGTTTCATCCTGATGAAACTCCAGCATCAGACTAAACTGTGAAAAGAGAGATAAACCATGATAAAGTAGAAAGAGTATGATTTAACAAATTGTTTTCTTTCTGCAGAGAAAAGCATAATAAATTAACACAAGTCCTGGTTTGGTCTGCTTTTCAAACTGATGACTTCAACATGCAAACAAGTCACAGCAGAGGGAAAACAGCACTTTTATTGTGACACAGTGGACACTAGTTTATTCTTCATCCCTTGTTTTTCTCCTTTTAAACTTCTTTATCTAAATCACAAACTGGCTTCTTCCCTTTTTCCCCATTTCTTGTATTCCTGCTTTTTCAAGGCTATTAGTATTCAGAATGGTTGATCTGCTCTTCTGTCTTGCATTGGGACTTCAATAGTGGCTGCTGGGCCACGCTCCTGCCGCCCTTTTCTTAAACCTCACACTGCTCAAAATTCACATCTCCCATGGTGACCTTCCACAGTAGTTAAGAGCCTGTATTAAATTGATCTATTTGCCACTGTAAGTTTTCCATATGTCTTCAGCCAGCACTTAGAGATTCTCGTGGTGTGCCAGCAGCAGGCAGGGAGGTGACATGTTCCTCTCCTTCTTCAAGTGTTCAAATGAAGCTTTTTCTCCCTGGGCACAGGTACAGGAGCCCCCTCATTTCCTGGCTCTCCTTCTCTGCAGGGTCTGTGGCCTGAGCCTCAAAGATGAGTCTTAGTGCCCATAAGCTGATGGACACTCATCAGCTAATAGAATTTGAAGACAGAATCTACATGTATTCCTGAAATACGTTGTGAATATAATCTCCATATAAGCCTCTTACAGCATTCAACATCTGCTCTGCTGACACTTTCCCCAGTGCTGTTTCCCCCACAAATCCCTGCCTAGCTGATTACTGCAGAAGTGAAATTGGTGTCTTTTAGTGTGATTGTGCACTTTAAAAGGGTACTTCTACAAAGGAATGTTATTTTGTATTTTAGGAATGCTTGTTTGCCAAAAGGATTTGGTGGTTTTCCTTTACCTGAAAAGAGAAATCCATCCCTTTTCCTGTCTGCAGTCATTTCTGCTACTGTAAAGTGCTTCCAAGCAAATCCTGACCTCTCTCAGCGCACAGAAGAATTACATTGACTCCAGCATGGCCAAGGTTTCAGGCTTGCTCTCCAGATTATTTGTGACATAACTGTTTTGCAGGCAGTAATTGGATAAGCATCCACATTGGATAAGCATTAACCACATTAGTTAGGTTTGCAATCCATATTAATTCTTATAAAAGAGACATGGTGTCAACAAAAAATAAGCTGTTTGTGAAAAGGGGGCAAAGAACATGACTCAGAAAATCCCCATCCCAGCAGAAGATTTTTGTTTGCTGGTTATTTACATTTAGGGACTGCTGCCACACATACAGAGCTTCTTATGGCGCATTTTTGACTTATTCTTTAAATTCCCTGATGTCCAAAGAAGGGATTTTTAAAGCAGCTATTTTGCAACTGGTTTCAGCTTTGCCTTTCTTGATGGGTAGGGCATTCCTTCTGGTGTCTTTTCTTTGTCCTTCTATTTCTGAAACTGGTGGCATGTTACCAAATGTGTCTTTCCACATAGCTGCACATTAAAGTACTTAACATAAATTCTGTTTAAAATTATAAGAAAAAATTATTTAATGTATTAAAGTCATAAAAGTTTTACTGAAGGTTTCACTATGAGAAAAGTTTCCCAGGTGAATCCCATCACCTCTGGAAACAGAACAAGCAAGATGAAGTAATCACCTTCAGTAACAGACTTTGGGCTTTGTATTTTCCCTTCACCCTCTGGTTCAGTCATTGGGCTCCTGTGTCTCCCAGCATTTCAGCTGTTTCCCAGCTCTGTCAATGCCATGGCACACATACCTACAGGACTTAAAACACACTTATGTCTGCCCAGCTTCAGCAGCAGCTGTTTGAAGAGATGTAAGATAATTTTAACAAAAAAAAAAAAAATCTATTTACTGTTTATTTACCCACAGGTTTACAGTAAGCAAAAACTGTAACCTAAATCACAAAGAGCTGAATAAATCTGGCTTTAGGTAAACTTTGCCTTTCCTGGGACAGCTGAGGAGAGTCAGGGGGGCTGGTTTGAGCAGGGGGTTCCTGCCATACAGGTGGGGACAGGAGGCTGTCTCAGCTGTGCACTCTCCTTCCCACTGGGATAAACATGGGAACTGAGTAACAAATACAGAAAGGAAGAGATGCTTGCCTCTGTTCATGTTAGATCAAGTTCCCAATGCTTTTATTTTCATCTCTGTAGCATTGTCCATTTAAAACAGCAGGTGTTTGAGCCTGTGCCCAGTTTCTACTGAGCAAATTTATAAAGGATTGGGACATTTTAAATTTTTTCTGCCAGCCCTGGTGCATGACTCAGCATAGCACAAACCAACTGACAGCTAAGCTGCCATTGCTGTCCACAGAGATACAGCAATCACCACCAGAGAAGGGGTTTTATCCCTCACAGCATCTGCAATTTATGCAGGAATTATATATAGGCTGTAGCAAGTATTTACAAAACTGGAGATGATAGCAGTATCTTTAGCATCACAAATCTGAGCTTTTCTTCTAAGCTAAGGAGCTACAAAATAACTAAAAAAAAAAAAAATGCATAATTGTGAATACTCTAACTATAACCCCCAAATATTCAGATGCTGTAGCTTGGAGTACAACATCAAATATCATGAGAGTCATGATAAAAAAACCACAAGATTTGGCCACGATGGAAGTGTGGCAGCCCATTAAACTGTAGCATTTTATAATCAGGCATCTGGCCCTCTCAGCCATCCCAGCCCAGGGCCTGAGCCCTTCCCCCCTGGCACCCAGAGAGCGCCAGGCTCGCAGCTGCCAGCACAGGTCACGTCCTCCAGCAGGGCACAGAGGCAGAGCTGGCATGAACTGCCTTGGACAGAGGCTGTGCCAGCCTGGCCAGCATATGTCAGCTCAAGGCAGAGCTGGTCACTGAGCTGGTCACTCTGTTTCACACGGATTAACAGCCCAGGATTCCTACAGCGGCTGTTGGGAGGGATATACTCACTAAAGTGCAGCTTAAAGAAAATTGTTTTAAATATTTGGCTTCCTGGTTTGTGTGTTTGTCAAAAGGCACCTTCATTAGGTGACCTAAAAGCAAAACCACATTCTACAGAAATGAGGAATTTGTTATAAAATCCAGAGAAAAGTTAGGAGCTAGGGAGACTGAAATAAACCAAGCTGTACTACCAGAAACTTTTCTTTTATGTGTGTTAAAAAAGTGCTTCTCTCAAGAAGCCTTTTTATTTGCTTTTTATTCTTTGATCATTTTCACAGCAGAGAAATGCAAGATTTGAAGCTGTGCATGTGCACAGAGCAGATCAGATGCTCAGTTGGTACAAATCCCTGACATCAGTGGAGCTCTGCTGATACATCCCAGCTAGATGTCTGCACTAATATATCTGCAGACCACTCATGTGAGAAGGCTGCTTTGCACTGTTTGGCCACAAATGCCTACAGTTGCCCAGGGATGGCCTCCCAGTGCAGGAGTCAGTCCCACTGAGGTTCCTGTGCACCCACCTGAGCCCCTTCTGAGCCCTTTCAGGAGGATGATGATGGTCAGACCACTCATGATCTTTGAGCCAAAACTTCCATGGTTTGCACGTTTGCACACTTACAGAAACAAAAGAGGGGTAAAATAGCTTGTTCCCTTTGAGCTCAGTCACTGGTAACCACTCAGGGCTTAAGAAGAAACTTTTCCTCCAAGGCAGTTTATTCTGTGAGATATTTTATCATGAGGTTCCCTGGCATAGATGGGGGTGGAAACCTCTGAAGGAGGGATTACAAACTCACTTGACCTTCAAGTATGACCTAATATGACAATTCCAACATTTCTATCAGATATTGAGTGGTGCAGAGCATGAAAAGTGTACAACCACCTCTCGTCTAGTCATTTATTCTTTCTAATGGATCCTGGGGATAATGAATACTTTAGTGTCTGTTTATAACAGATAAATGTTCTACAATAATGCTTCTCACTAAGAAAACATAATTTTAACTATGTAAGAGATTAAAAATAACTAGAGAAATATTGTGACAGATGGTGCTGCTCATGCTGCCTTAACATTTGGGCATGTTCTGTCTAATGTTTCTTTCATTCTCCTGATTCAGAACAGAAAATCCAATTAAATTAAGCACGTTGTAGAATTTCTGACATTTTTTTCCTTGTTTTGTTCCTTCATTTGCTGATGAAATCAGTCTGAATTTAATGTTCAGTTTAGATGAGGAATATGAGGCCATGGCAGTAATTTACTCTGAGCAGACATTATGAAATTTTTTCTGCCACACAGTGAACTACTGCAGAGGGCCAGCACAGACTTCAGGCTCTGTGGTTTTCAGCCCTCTACCTCTTGAGGAAATGCAGTGAGCTGTGCTAAATAAGTGATGATTTTACTTAAGGAATACAGCTAAAACTTCCCAGGGGGATAGGGAGCTATATGACACTGGATTTACATATTTTCCTGTGGTTTTCCCCATTTTAGAGGCTTTATGCCTGCCTCTTTGGAAGGTGCAGGAGCAATGAGAGCCCACTCCCAAATTTCTGTCCAAGCTGAGTTAAGCACAGTCAGACTCAGGTGTACCATCAGCAGACATATTTTGACCATATCTGTTACAAGATTTTTTAACAGACATGAACTTTAATTGCTTCCATCAGCCTTAAAATATTGCCTTTCCTTTTTCTCTTTTCCAACCAATTTTATGTTTCTGGTGGAGGAAGGAGGACATACCCCAGAGCTCCATATCAGAGTGCTATAGCTCTCATTGATTGTGGATCCAGACACAGTCTCTCCCTCTCAAAAATGTCCCTGTTTCACAGCAGTGAGGCTGCACCAGAGAAGGAAGGACCTAGGTGTCACCCCTTTCCTGCCTTTAGTCATTGCTCAGGTATTAACCAGGTGTTTGCAGCCCAAAAGTCACTCTTATGCCTTTTGGAGAAAATCAACTTCTCAGGTTTTTTACCAAATCAATTCAATTTCAGCCTATTTTAGCTATTCTTGGACTGCATCAATATTAATTATTATAAACTTTGTACAGACAATTACATCAGGCATTGGCCATTGTCCAAGTCTGACACTAAGATTGGTTCCAGCTGCACCCAGGCTCCATAAGGATTTTAGAAGTTTTAGGGGATCCTGTCTGAAACTCAAGACTCAGTGTGAGGGTCTTCCTTATTCTTTGCATCTCTGGTCTCTGCTGAACCCTTCAAACCAATTTCCATGCAGTAATTAATAAAGTGACCCTTGCCACTGCACTTATTAAATCTTGTCAAACCACTGTTAAACTGTGTTAAAGTCCATCTAGCTTATTGAACTCTGACAAATTACAATTTTACCTCAATAAAAGAGACTATTGCTTCTCTTTTCTAAGTGGGTTGCATTCTACTCATCCATGACAAACTGGGATAGGTGGCAGGATTCTAAACCCAGATTCACAACCCAGCTTGGCAGGGGCTTTTAAAAAAAACTCCAGTCCTTTCTCAGCATGAACAATGGTCTTTCCTATACATCTTACATAGGTTCTTCCCTATATGTTTTGGAAAGGGGAAGGGTAGGAGGAATCTGAATTCCTCTCATTCAGACTCACAGGCTGGCACCAGACATGTCTGCATGTGGGAGCCCTATATAAGGATCTCAATATATTGATTTTCTTTCCTTATTTTGGCTCTATCAAAATGTTTTTTCCATGGGCAGGAGGGTGTAATTCTTTGTCACGGCATTGAACTCTCACTCCTTTGAGCTAATCCCACAGGAGTCTAGAGGGCTTCTAAAGGAGTCAAGTCAATGCTTTCTCCAGCTGGTGCCTTAATGCTGGAAAGTGGAAAACACCTCTCTGCTGAAAAGGAAATGTCTCAATGTCATTCAGTCTGGCTGTGTAGAGCTGCCTGCACCTTTTCATATGAAGAAATTCAGAGGGATCTGCACAGACAGCACAGCACAGGTCAGTGCTTGGTGCTGTCCCTGGGAGGCTCTGTGGACTGGCAGCACCCAACCTCCCTCCCACATCCCAATCCTGCAGGGCTGCCTGAGGACACAGGCTGCAGAGCTCATGGAGGTGATCAGAAACACAGCCTGAGGCAGCAGCTGCAATTTCCAGGGAAGTTCACTACCATGAAATAACATATGAACACCCTTTGGCCACCTCAATCATTTTTGAGTATTTTGTCTCTACCACTCCCAGAGGAGAGTGCAATTTCATTCTGTTGCTTGAAGAGGTGAAAAAATATGCAATAAATACTTTTCCCAAAGAAACAATCCTGTATCTTTAACTTCAGCTTCGGTCCCTAAATGTGTCCAGCTCCCTTTATAAGAAAGTAGTACTCAGTAGGAGTGAGGCTCCTCTGATTGTTATTAAAAGAATTGTAGCTGAAAGCTGGTAGCCATATGAAAATCAAACCTAAATTGTATTGTAACTGAACAATCTTCACTTTCTGTGGTTTTTTTAGGTATTTATGTATGTGTTCCTGTATAGACTGAGAGTAGTGCACCTCGGAAAACTCCTTTCTTACAACTGGCAAAACCCAAAGAAAAGGAGGAGAGTTAGGCTTTAAAAAGATTCAGTTAAGTGTTTTTCTTTGCTTTTGCTATTGCTATTGTAGAAATTCTTTATTCGCTAGACTTCCAAGATGTTTCCATGATATTTCCATGCAGCAGATCTTGTTTTATTCTATCAAATAAAAAAAAATGCAATCTAAAGAAATCTAAAAATATATGATCCTCTTCATATTTATATGAAATTATTTCAAGTGAATACAAGCTGCTTTCATCCCTCTGTTCCTCTCTACATTTTGCAGGTTTTCATTTTCATTCCCTATATTGCTTTTGGAGGAAGAGGTAGCTCATTTTTAAGATGATATAGGTGATTTGCTTGTGGGCTTGTCTGTCTGTTGCACAGGTACCTTTCCTGGTGGTTTGGCAGGATTGAGCTTCTATAGCATGAGAGGTTGATGACTTTTTGATAATGAAAGGAATTATGAGTCTAATGAAAGGAAAAGTGATTCATGAGCAGAGAGTCATAAAAGAGGCAGGCACAAAGGATCACAGGGCTATGGGGTGTCTCATCAGAGTCTAGGGAAGTTAGCTGTCCTGCCTTCCTGCAGGGAAACGGCACAGAATCATAGAACTATGAATTCTTCTGGCTGCCAGGGCACACTGTTAACTCATATTTAACTTGCCATGAACACAAACCCCCAAGGTTTGCAGGGGGAAGAGAAGAATTTATCTCTGCCCTGAACTAGAGAGAACTCCTCAGCACTATACCTGCAGAAATTCCAAATTCCTCTCTCACTCAGGCAGAGCTGCAGCCAAAAGAGCTCCTGCCACTCTGCTCTGCCTGTGAATTTTCAGTTAATACCAGATCAGAGAGAATTCTCAGCTGGCTGCAAAGCTGAAGCTCCTGTTTATCCTTGCTGCTCCTCTGTGCCCTGGCTGTCCATCAGCAGCCACTGCCCCCCCGGCCCAGGGAGCACTCCTGGGGCAAGGGCAGGAGTCTCTCTGTGTGCTCTGGACAGCACTTGAGACACAGAGCTTGAGAGCTGGAAACTGATAACAGCTCCTGTTCTGCCAAAGGCTTTCAGTTTGCTGTACTGTTGATGACAGCTGAAAACATTTTCTCACTGTATATGTGTGTTCTTTCCTTATGCTCTCCTGTATCTCTGGCTTCAGGAGCAAAGATAGTGGGACTGGTACCCTAACATATGTTCTCTGAATGATTACCTTTCTGGGCAGTGTGGATTTGGGGAAATGGCCATGTCTCACCCAGCCACTCACACGTTTTCCCGAATAAAAGCTTCAGTCTGAGAGAGTATTTTGCATAAGCAGAATTAATCGGCTTGGTCCTGCTCTTGTGGTCATGGGCAGCTAAGCTCTTGCACAGATTTCAGGCACTGTACAGAAGCTTCACTACGACAAAAACAGCGAGAGAGAGCACATAACTAAAACTCCTTTAGAGAAGCAAATGCTAGACAGCAAATAAGCAGAAGTACCCTCCACTAACTGCTGTGCATGCTGCCAAACACTATTTTCCCAAAGCAGAAAAGCAGACCATTCCTTCTCTGAGTCTCTTGCTTTTAGGGATCCATTATATTTTTCAACCATATTTCCCAATGGCTTTATGTGCCAAACAAGCCAGCATCAATGATATCAACCAAGCAGTTCTAGCATTCTGCAGGATGCCAAGGATCTTCTGGCAACCAAAAGTAGGCAGGTATGGGGGACTGGGCAGAAGGGATATTTTCACTGGAGATCCAGTCAGTGGAAGCTGTCCTTCTTCTTAATGGGATTTCCTTTGTAGATGCTCAGATGTTTTGAAATCTAAAGCTTTATTGTTAGAAATACTGATGCAGTGCACACCTCTGTGACAAACAATTGTCAAAGCCATCGGCTTCTGCTGCCAATTTATTCAAAACTAGGTGAAATAAACCCTCACATGTCTGAGTGATTGTCTCTTTGAAAAGAGTTCTTAAAAAAACAGATGTCAGGTTCTTGGTGAGTCTCATTATTTACTCTGGGCTACAACATCTGAAGGTAGATTTTGCATCTGGTTGCTGTCACAGTGAGTGAAGTCAAAACATCCTGCTCTAGCTTTTGTTTACATACTGCAACCAGTTCCTCAACCCTGTGTGCAACTTGAAATACAGCTAAAATCTGCTTAAATATGTGCTCCCTGACATACTTCTCTTTGTCTAAGATGGACTATAGCAGTGATCTTAACTGACAGAAAGAATGCTAGCATTAGGTTTGCAAACAATGCTCAAAAAGCAGGAGAACTGTTTTAGAAAACAAACATACTTGGAAAATCTGCCAACCAATGCTTCAACCACTACCATGGAGGTTCTGCAAGAAGGCATCTCAAATTTCACTCAGAGCTTCTGTTTGGGCAAAAAAATCAGTTAGGGAGGAACTGAGCTCTTCTGCCCTGATGCCTTGTCTGGCACTCACTGAGCATGGTGAGGGAATGTTGGAAGGGGTGAGGCAGCTCATAACTGGAGCAAGGATTAGAGCAGAGGTGGGCTGCAAAAAAGCCCCTCAGAGTTGTCTCATGTGCTTTCTGGGGGATGCTCCAGCATTCTGAAGGAGAATTTCTCCCCGGAGAGCTGTGCTTTCCTGTGGCTGGTACTGGCCTCTCTCTGCACCTGGCTGGGGCTCCTGGAGCTGCTCCTGGGAGGCACCTACATCTTACCACCAACAGTGGGAAACCAAGAAATCTGATATTCCAAAGTGACTAATGAGATAAATTTACTCTCCTTCTAATATAAAGTTCAGTAGCCAATTATTATTTGATCTGCTTGCTTTTAACACATCAAGGAGCTGGGAGAGCAGTCTGCTGCTCTCCCAGAGCAGAGAGCTGCCAAGCAAAGCAGAGGTTTCTGTGCTGGCAGCCACCTTCCCTCACCTGCTCCCAGAACATTCCTGCTTGGCAAAGGCACTGAGAGGGTTTGATCCTGCTAAGTGCCAGACAGAAGGGGGATGAGGAGTAGGGACAGACACACCAAAGGGTTGATCATTCAGTTGATTTTTCACTCCCACCTTTCTCTCTCACCTGCAGGTGACTGATGTTCTCACTCCCACTTCAAATAAGCGTGTGAATAACCTGATGTCATCCTGAGGACTGGCTTTCCAGTGGATAAGGTGTAAATGAAGGATTTATTTTAAAGGGAGACAAAAGCACACATGTTCTATTCTGTAAAACGCTCTTCCCATGGAAATTAAAGGCTGTATTATTTGGACAAGGATTACTCATTGTTTCCCTTTAAAAATGTAAGACTGGAACCAGGATTCTGCTACAAAACTTTATTCTTCATGAGAGCAAGTTCAGTGGGAAATTTGGTCTTTCATGTTTGTAATTTAGGGATGATGTTGGTCTTTACTATGCCACAACAAGTAAGACTTCAGAGAACAGAATGAAATTTGTATGTAATATTAATATATAGATGCTTCTCATCTCAGTCTTTGTTCCTGATTTAACATTTGCATGAAAGCCCATTGCTAACTTATTTAGCATTTTGGCCTCATAAAGAAACTGTTTCTTATTAAAATGCTACTACATTTTCTTTCGAGCCTGATCATTCTCTGGTTTATTGTGCTCAGCCTCCTGTGATGAGTGTGTCCTCTTTAGCACAATGTGCAACCAGTAATTTTAATGTACAAAGATCACTTTGGCTGACTTATCCTTGGAATGAAGAAAAGCTTTGTTCTTGTGGGGAACTTTTTTAAATGCTTATGTGCATGTCTAAATGTTTCCAGTATCACAGCAATTCTGGTTTTATGTTCCATGCAACAATTTTAATTGGAGTAGACTTTATGTAAAATTCTAAAATTATGATGTTGGAAGATAATAACATCAACATTATCATTTCATTATCCAGCTTAATTTCTTAAAAAGAATGAGTTTGAATTTTTGTAACAAATGAGTTCTCTGAGACCTCACTTTCACCAACTGAGCAGATATGTTAGTCACATTTAACAAAAGGGAAATCATTAAAGAAAGTGAAGGAGGGATACTGTGCTAAGCTAAATCTACATCCTCACAGTCTTCCTGATATTTCAAATCCATTTCCATCACATTTCTTATTTCCTACTTCATGGAGTCAAAGCCAGCTGGTGACATTTACTGTAAAACCTAAAACGGTGTCCCCTGGCTTGCTCCGATATATCCAGTCATGGATGGAGAAGGAGCAAAGAAAAAAGACAGGATTTTCAGCCACTTCAAATGATTCCTTATTAGAAGCCCCCAAGAGTTCACAAGATGTCTCTGCAGCAAGGTTAGTGCCATATTATAGAAAACATGGAAATCCATGTTAGCCAACCCAATACCATTTGCACAGACAAGCTATTATTCAACTCAAGACTTAAAAAATAAAATATCTTCTCATGTCTGTGTGGCTCCTTGATTCCTATCAATAAGTAAAAATGCTAATTATCTAGTGTGTCTAGACACCATGTTAAAAATCTACCACTGTGAGATCAGCATATGTTGAATAAAACTATTTTAGAGTTCATAGAAGCTTGCAGACAATTTGAGCACCTTCAGACAGAAGATGGGAAAGAGATGGAGTAGAGAATGAGATGGAGAGAGAAAGAGATGGAGAGAGAGAAAGAGGATGGAAATTGTATTCTTGCCCACTGTGCATAGGACAAGAACAATGGAATTAGAGAGCTATGGAGAAAATTTAAGTTGAACATAAGAAAAATGTTATAATGCTAAGAATATCAAAAATGGGACTGGACTGTAAGGTTAGAGCCTTACCATCATTTTAGGTTTGTAAGAACAGCTTAGAATGACAAATTACTCTTGACAATTCTTTAGGTATAGTTCATTCTGCCTAAGGGAGAAGAGATGGACTTAGTGATTTCTCAAGGTCTCTAGGAGAGTTTTACGTCCATCATCCTCTCTGGGTGATTCTGCAAAACTGGTACCACAAGGAACTTGAGCTGAACTGATGTATCTCACTACCAAATCTATCTCAATCTGCCAGGTGCAGTCCCTCCAACAGATAGATTTGGGCAGAGCAATCCTAAAACAAAAACAGACCCCTAGATTTTGACCTTATCAGAGAGCTGCTAGTGAATCATCATTTTTGGTGTTAAATTGATGTTTATGAAAACATTCCTCTGCACACTACCTTGGACAAGGAAACCCTGCCCTGAGCAATGCCCAGCCACCAATTTGGGGTCACTGGATAATACCCAAATGTCACACAGCTGACCAAATTTTCTTTTCAGGCTTTTATCAAAGGCCACTAAATCATGAGCTCCAGCACAGCTGGTTGGGAAGCACAGGGGTGTTACAGGTCCCAGAGTGTGAGTGTCTGCTGGCCCTTCAGAAAGGAGAGGAATGGGCTCTGTCCCAGCTCCTGCCTGGGAGCAGGCAGTGAGGGAGCCTGGCTGGCACTGCAAACCACCCTCCCCATTAGCCTTCACCACAGACCCTGCTCCAGAAACCAGCAGAGCCCAGAGCTGGGGCACTGAGGCTTTTCTGTGCAAGGGTTATTGCTGACAACACAAGAACAGTAAATTAGAGACAGGAGTGGAGCAAGACATCAAGGCCTCCATGGAACAATCTTAAAAGAATTTAATATTCTGAGTTATTTCACTTTCTACTGTATCCACATGCCATTTATAATACAGACAAAGCAATATCCAGAAAACAAATTCGGTGTAATTTTCATGCTAACTATGCTATATTCATCTATCCTTTTGTCATATTTATTTTTATATTGAGCCTTTAAAACATAAAAAGACAATAATATTAAAACACACAAATTAAATTTTAACATTGTTTTGCCTTCTGCATTCCTTCTATTTTGCATAATAATTCCCAGGTGACATTTTATCTTGTCTTCTCGCTTATATTCACAGATGACAGAGTTATTTATTCCCTTGGCTGAAGCATGGGGGGTTCTTTGCACAACAAAACCTTGAATGAGAGGTGCAGGTGTTTTGAGCAAGGGCAGGAGGAGAAATTAGAAGGTCTAATATTCTTTCACTAGTGACTGTGCAAGCCAGGAGTAACATGAATGAAGTTATGGAATTCACCAGTTTTACAGTGATGTATGTGCCTGTGAAGAATTGGATTGATCACCAGCATTGGTACAATATCATGTCACCAGTTGATCAACCAATTCTTTCTCATTGCTGTTACATTTTTCTGAGGCAAATTAAATTGTAGATTAAATCCATCAACCAGTCCTTGTGTCAGAATGTAGTTGCAGCTATTTACAGCTATTTTAAAAACATGTTTCATAAAGGGGCCCAAGTTGAAAATGTTGTAATTTATTTGTCAATGTTCTTTAATATTTCAGGCAGTTCTGATGATCATATTTATTTATTTATATGTTTCAGGGTTTATTAAATATGCCCATCATTCTCTCTGGATGATTTAAAAACTCATATCACAAAGAACTTGAGCTGAACTGATGTGTCTCAACACCAAATCCTTCCCAATCTCTCCCAGGAATAACATGTAGTGCCCTTGTGAAATCACAACATTCAGAACCTATCTGGGAGCAGGGAAATAAAACTTTATATGTAAGAGCTCTCATGGATCTCTTACCCAGGACTCAAAACCTTCAGTCTCTTGAATTGCATTTCCCAAAGGATCTTCCTAGCAGTGAAGAAGAGCAGGATGAGAAGATTTCTACTGTAGCTGGAATGTTATATCATCTTGGGCCTCATAGGCTATGAAATAACACAGGTAATTAATTCCCATCCAAAATGATGCTGACAAACTGCTGAGCCTCAGACAGACACCCAGCTTATATCCTGTTTACATCTTAGAATAATCCTTGGCTTCACCTCATAAAGGACAAACATAGTGCAAGGGTTTATGTCAGTATATTTGCTGTTTATCCCTTAATCTTTTTTTTCCAAAAGTGATATCAAATTGAGAATCTACCATTTTCTCTATTTAAAGAGACTGGCGCTGCATCTGCTCTCACAACTGCAAGTTTTGCTACTGTTTTCCCAAATATGGTTCTTTAGACACATGTGCTGAAAACTCAGTAGTCACAGAAATTAGTCTAATTAGACTAGATTAAAATTACACTCTCAAAATTATTGCCAAGCCCAAGTTTGATGCAAATTTCTATTTGTTTTTTATAAGCCGCATCTCAGCATCATGCCAATTTTCACATCTGTTCATGCTAAGAAAGCAAGACTGGTAGCGATGCCTCAGGTTTTAGCTTTTATATTTTTCAGATTCTGTGCTGCTTTAGTGTTTGTGTCTGGGCTTCATATCAGGGGATGGTGAGCTCTCTGCACAAAGTAGGGAGACAAAACAATTCCTGCTCTAGCTGGGCACCAGGGACAAATGATCCAAATCTCAGGCCCAAGAGCATAAACAATGTGGACTGAAGAGAGAAAAACAAGGAAGGTGATTTAGCCCATGGACTTCATGGGCTAAAGCTGTAATTGGACAATTAACTCCAATAAGCAAATGGAGCAGAACTTACAAAAGTGAGAGACCCCGTGAGCACTCGTGCATTTTGTGACCATTTTGGTTCATCTTGGGTACAGCCCTGGCTGGGCTCTTGTGCTGCCCAAGGTGGATCCATTGAGGCCTTTTAATAAATCCCTACTTTACTCTTTAACTCTGTCTAGCCTCTGTTCTAGGTCAGCCTTCACAAGTGGTAGCACATCCCTCCCTTATTCTGAAAGTCACCTGCTTGAGACACAGCCTGACCCATAGCAGATCCAGGGCGAGCCACGATGAGGAATTCCAGGTGATGTCAAAGGTCCAGCTGAGCAAAGCCAAATGAGCAGAGCCCATGACACATCCCATATTAGAGCTAACCTCATGTTTCACAGCAGTTTGAAACAGCACCGAAGACAGCTGGCAGGGACTTGCTCATCTAACCAGCAAGCTACAGACAGATGTTGTGCACGAAATAGGAGCCATTGCCATTGACACATCTCACATGCCAGACAGTGGGGCAAAGTGACTCAACCTGACACAGAGAGGAAATTGTGTGTGACATGTCCTTCATTTCAATGAGTAACATGTCACTTCTGGCCCAACTTTTCATCTGAAACATCAAATGCTATGTGACAGGATTTACATGTGATTTCTGGGGTGCTAAAAGTTTGCTTATATACACATAAACACACTAAATATAATAAAAGGCACATAACTATGCAACAGGAAAACAGAATTTCTGCACTTAAGTGTGTTATTGGAATCCCTGATCAGGATTTTCAATTTTTTGATTTCTTAATCTCTGTTTTAATAATACTTCTTATAACCGCTGGCCACAAGTATTAACAATCATATTCTAGAGAGGTAATTGCCAATTATTAATTCCTTCTTACAAATCATTGGTTTGCTTCCAGCAGTGATGTTTCTAACTGACTGGACTGAAACATGATTCTACATGAATGGGAACATCAGAGATAATGAGAAACTCTGTGAGAAGTGAGGCTGTGAAGTGGGCAGGTATATGGCTGTGACAACACAGATCAAGAAGTCTCCCCTGGTCCTTTGTCAGGTGCTTCTGAACAGCAGTGCTTTCTCAACTACCTGATTACACATTGAGATTTCTTTTCCAAAAGCAAGACTCCAAATCTGATAGGAAATTGGTATTTTACAGTGATGACAAAATCATAGAGCTCAGAGACAGATGGAACTATCTCATAAGGTCTTTCACAATATAATTTCTCCAAGTGAAGACTTGCCATGGGCAAAGTTATAATGATGTGAATGAAAATAGAATCCCTGTGTAACTATAGTTATAGCCATATATATACATAGATATACCTACAGATGGGTCCATCCTAACTGGTGCACTGTGCACAGCTCCTTGCACAGAGCATCTTTGGAAGAGATTCACCCATGAACACTTTCAAGCCAAAACAATTCTTATTTTCTGCAAATTTTATGCAATGTTCTAACCTCACATAAAGGATTTAAACCCAGTGGCCTTGCTTGTGTAATTGGTCTGAATGGTCTTTATTCTATTCAGACCAATAAAGTCAGTAAGGAAAGAGGAATTGCCCCAAAATCTCTGCCCAGAACAACCCTGGGTCAGAATTCCAGACACTCATCCAGCAAAGTACTTGATCATGTGCTGAAATTCAGACAATTGAGACCCCATTGGTGGGTTTGGCAATCCTGCTGTAGTTTACAAAAGCTTTGTGGACTTTGCTAGATTATATGTTAATTTTTTTAAAAAAAGCTCTGAAAAAGGTGTATTTCCTCCCAGCTTCTCCAATTAGAGATTAGGAGAAAACAGAATTATTTCAGTACGTAAGGATGAACATCTTGGCCAAGAGCAAGTTGCAAAATACCCACCCACCTTCTCGTTGCTCACTTATGGACATAAAAGGCCTATAATAAACAGAGAAATCTGGGATAGGAGGTCTCATGGCAGCATAGCACCTCAAATAGTTTGTACTCAATAATTAACATTTTTCCTTGATGCTCTGCATTACTAGATATTCCCAAAGCATATGCAGTAGAGAGCAAAACAGATTTACAACGCTAACAGGAATTTTATTAGTGGCAACATTGGCAGTATGCATGTAGGCAGAAAGCCAGTGGGTAACAAAATTGGGTGAGGTTTTCTGTTTAATTAGTCATGCTCCAGTGTTAATCAAGCTTTTGTTTCTGATACTTGAGTTTGCAAGACCTGGTCCAGCTGCCAGCATTCAGGGCTTTAGCTCAGGTATTAGAAAACTGTGGATAGTTACTGCAATAAACCCAAGAATCGATTCTGAAGAGACTTTATAGCTCTGCCAACACATTCAGTGCCTGCAGCAGCTCCTGAGTTTCAGTGTTCTGTAGATTACACCCACCCCAGAGGCTGCACCTCTCCAGGGGCAGCTCTTCCCCAGGCCCCACAGCTGTTCTGGCCATGCTCCTGTCCTAAGCTCCATTTCAGAGGTGAAATGTGGCTCCAGGACTGAGCACCCAGCCACATGGGCCAGCCCTCGTGGGGCTGCTGGGATCTCTGCTATGGAGGACTCCCAAATTCCAAACTTTTCATGGCCACTAGCAGAATTAGCGGGAAAACTGCCAGAAAGTTCAAGACACAGGAACTGTGTGTCCTTTCCAAAACACCTGGTGTCAGTGTTTAAAAAAAATTCTTTGAAGATTTTCTGATTCATGGGGAGCTGAAAACACAATATTGAGATCTTATCCATATCTAATCCCATAAAATGCAAACACCCCATGAGTCAGAAATAAAACCCATCCGACATGTCTCCAGTTTTGACCTGCTCAGTGTCAGTTACAGAATTGGGATTTGTGAATAGCCACGTTATTGGCTCCACATCCTTCAGAAATAATGGCATTATGGCCATGCAGACAGGTCATTAAGTCAGACAATTCTCCTTTATTTCCTGTCTGTTATTTATTTACAAAACAAATATTTTAAAGAATGAGATGTGGTGTCACATGAACATGCACTATCCTATGCTCGATCAGAGCTTCTTAGACACCAACACCAGTGTTTGTTTTGAAATATTTCCATGCAATGGAGGCATTAGCAGCTGTTTATGTTGATTCTCTGCTGTCTAATAATAATCATCCTGAAGACTTCATCTTTGTTTGGTCACTTCTGTGACCCATCTACTCTGTTTAGTCCTCTACTCTGAGGAAAAACCAGTGGCATTATGATTACATGGACCTGTATCACTCTGACAAATACAGCTGAAATTTACTCATGGGTTAAAAATATCACTGTGAGGGAGAGGAAACATAAACAGATATACAGATGGTCTAATTGCTTAAGTCTTCCTTCCTCCTGAAGATAAGCTTTAGAACTGGTGATATAACAGACTGATGTCAACCAGTGTGCCATGGGAATGGGTCTAAGTGCTTGAAGCATGATAATGAACTCCTCTAAAATCTTACAAGTGCAGTCAGTGTTCCAGAGCACCTTCCCAAATAGGAGAGCAGTCGGTGAAATATGTTAAGAACATGTGTCCCTTGAAATTCAACTGTAGCTTTTAAAAAGAGGGAACCTAGAATAATGAAGGGAAAATACAGTAAGAAGTACAGAGCAGGAACCATTTACCAACTGGAAACAGCACAAAGGGAGCATCAGCCTATGCCAGGCTGCCTGGGTCACTGCTTCCTGCAGTGAAGTACAGCAGCTATTTACATCTGTCATCATTTTAAAAACATATTAAGCTACCAAATAATCTTGAGGTAATGTATGATGATCTCCCTCTCCTGTTACAATGGGCTTTTAACAGCTGTCATATAGATATTAAAACATCCTATAAGCAACATATTAGAAATTAACTGTGCACAGAAATAACTCTGCAAGTTGAGAAACTATTTTTTCTTTCTGAATTAGCAATTGATTAGTAACAAAAACTTTTCAGCAGTGTAACAGTTCAGGCTGGGATGGAGTTAATTTTCTTCATAGCAGCTTGTAGAGTGCCATGGTTTGTGATGGTGACCAAAACAGTGTTGATAACACACCAATGTTTTGGCTATTACTGAACAGCATGAAGGCCTTTTCTGTTATTTTCACCCACAAGTTTTCTCACTTTTCTCTTTCAGTTCTCTCCACCATGCTGAAGGAGGAGAATGAGTGAACAGCTGTGTGGGGCTGAGCTGTCTACTGGGTGGGTTGACCCACAAGACACAGTTTTTATTCCATTCATCTTGCTAAACTGAGTCAACACTGACTCATGTTTTCAGGTGTTTTAGAAATGTTTGACAATGCTGAGTAAAAAAATTAATATGTAATCAAGGAGTGCCATGAAGAAGTCCTTGAAAGAAGCTGCTTCACCTAATATCTGTTACATTTTAAGACAGATCCATGAGAGATTCATAAACCATGCCTCTTGTGCCTTCAGTAAATGGCAGCTGATGCTTCTATTTTGCTTATATTAATGAAATGTCTCACAATGCTAAAAAATACATCCAGTTGTCAAAATACACAAAGAAATGTCTAAGTCAGATGGGTGAAAAGGTTCCTCTGCCAGTATCTGATGGCCCATCCATAAGTGCTGCTCCTTAAGGCAAGGGCAGGATGGAACATTAAGAAAGCAATACACGTGCTCTGCTGGAAAAGATCAGAGTCAGACTTGAAAATCACTTTAAACAGACAGGGGTTGATGTCATGCTGGGTTCCCAAATCCTACTGAATCATATAGACATAAAACAAAAGCAAGGACATGAGTTGTGGGGGTTTTTTGGTTTTTTTTGGGTTTTTTAATGTGGCTTCCTTTAGTAAGTCTCCATTGGGCATGACTTCTAAGCCATGGAAGTAGAGCAGTGGCTGGTGAGTCCCACAGCTGCTCTGTGCAGTCTGATAGCACTTGCAGGATGAGAGGCAGAATTGAAGGTAGCTCAGGGAACAAGAGAGTCATTCAGGAACTTAAAAAGAAAGGTTTGGGCTTTGCTTCCTCATCACTGGGACACCTTCATGTTTGGTCTTCCAAGAGGAAGGATATGTCCAAGAACATATCAGGAACAGCAGAGAACCTGGCTCCCTCTGGGTATTTTTGGTGTTGGGTTTTGTTTGTTTGTTTGTTTGTTTGGGTTTTCTTATTTTGAGCTGTAATTCCTTCTTCCTTAGCCTCATTTCTGTAAGAATGGAGGCTTTCACCCAGAATGACACCCTGCAGGAAGGACACTCTCCTGGATGTAGAAACTGCCACTGCAGACACCCTTAACATGAGGAACACCTGAGACAGCAGCCTCCCACCAAATGAACACATATTCAAACAAACAGAGAACAAAATAATTGTCTACACATCAAGTTCAGCCTTTGAGCTCTGGTGCAGCTCTAAATAGACATGGAAGCTAAATACAGACTTTTCCATACATCTCTCTCTCTCTCTCTGACACTTCCTATTCCCTGAGATTTACTCCATCTGCTATGAAACCTTGTGGAGAACAACCTCCACCCCCAGGCTGGAGATGAGATTCAGCTAAATTAGCACTGTGACCTCCCCAGTGGAACAGGGCACGCAGTGTGGGGAGGGCAGTGCTAAAAGGCACAAATGCCTTTTTGTTTGGGGATCCAGTTCACAGGGAAATAACACAAGCTCTGTAGGGAAATGTGGCAGAAGCCAGGCTGGAATCTGGTCAGCTCTGCTAGACTTCTTTTCAGATCCTTTTCAGTCCTCCAGGCACCCACCCTCCCTTCACTTACAGGATCTGTTTATTTCAAAACAATTTATAATTTGGATTTTCTTTGTTCCATCCATTCAGAAACACTTTTTAAACAGAATAGAAAATTGTCAGATAGCACTTAGCTGGAAAAGAGATGGAAATGAAACTTTGCTGGACTGTCCCCAGCCTGACAACAGAGCCATAGCATAAACTCAGTGATTCCATATCCCTCCTGTCAGCAGGCTGGGGGAGCACTCAAGAGTAGCTCCTGCTACAGCAGCCACAGTAGTTTCAAGCTTATCTTTGGGCAGAAGCCTTCTTTACAAGTTTTGCCTTCTCCTTTATTTTTACTTGCCAAAACTCCTGTGATATTGTTACCAAGGTTTTGCAGCTCTCCCCAGGGGCAGTGGCTAACACAGCCATAGTCATTCTGTGCTGGTTGGACAGCCAATTGTTCACACTGGAGGCTTTTTTAACCCTCACTAATAACAGCCAAAAGCATTTTAAAAAGGAAGAAACACTTGAAAGCTTGTCATTTTCTGCCAAACACTTTACACAGAAAAATAGATTTTGTTAATACCAGTTTTCCCAAGTGTCTCAATTACCTGAAAACACTGCTTAGTTTAAATGCTACAAGCGAGTATGAGAGAGAAATAAACACTGCGAGCTGTCAAATCTAAAATTGAGAAATCTTATTATAACTTATGTATAGCTCACCCAGTCCCTAATGCTTCAGCCTGGGGAAGGAACATCTGGACACCAGGAACACTTGTGCTGCACTTTCCCATGACTTGTAGCTGTTCCCAGCTTGTTCACAGCCCTGAGCACAGCCACAGCAGGGGATTCAGGTAAGGAATGCTGGGCATGCACATAAGAGTGTGTGTAAGCAAACAAAGTAAGGCTGGTGTTCTACATGATCCTGTAAAAAGGGAGACCTCCACCTCCCTCTGAGCATGGGTGGCTCTCATCACATCCCAGCACCACAAGCACTACCCACTGATTTGCAATGATTTCCCCTGACAGTATTTTTTGCAAAGGTTCAAGTCAAGGATTGGACCCTCTTCCCTGTCAAGCCTTAACAAAGCCATTACTGACCTCTGGTGACTGCACACACTGCTACAATGAATTGCTGCCTCCTTCAAGAGTCCTTTGAAAGGTATGCACAGCAGCATGGACAAAGCTTGTCAAAGGACAGCATGTTAAGCCCTTGCATCAATTTACTTTGGTTTTACTTCACACAGAACGTCCAAGATATTGGGTCAGTAACCAGAGGTGAGACCTTCCACCAACATGGGAAAGCACTCCTCACACAAGCAGAGAACACGGTTTTACAACAGAAGTCAGTCCAATACTGTAGCTGAAAGCAAAGTAGAATATGGGTCCTGTGTAATAAGAATATGGGACCTTCGATGTGAGCAAAAAGAGTAACTTTCTTACAGCTACCAAATATTGCTTACTTTTTGACTTGTATAATTCCATTTAATTAGCAAAGAGAGTAGGATTAGTGCCTTGGTATTACAAAACAGACCTTGTATTTCATTGACATATGCTTGAAACAGCAGCCACAAATCATCTGCAAGTCATTAGGAATTCTTGTGGATCTCTTGTCAAAAAGCTGGCACACCTTAGAGAAGGATGAAGCTAATGATCATCATAGTATGCATTTCTGAGACACAAAACCCACTGCTTTTCTTTTTAATGAAGAAGATACTTTCATTATTCATTTTAAATGTTACAGATTGAATCAGTTCATTTCTGGATATAAATTCAATCTCACCCACAGTCTAAGCAGGTTGATTTTATCAGACTGATAAAAACAGTGGAGCTCTGGAGCCTCCTATGGGGAGGATTCCACAGGCTTTGAAGATCCAAAGTCTGTCACTTCCACACAGGTTGTTAATCTAAGCCTTCAGGCTATGGGATGAAACACCCTGGCAAACTAATTTTCTGAGGTTCTGTGATGGCCTTGTTTTAATCACACTCTTGCCCAGCCACTGCAGTTCTGAGGAGTGGCACGAGGCCAGCCTGCTTCCCAGATCTGATGATCAAGTACCCACTCACAGTCCAAGGGGTGGGGTGTCAACTGCCAAAATGCACACCTGAATTTACTCTTTGGAATTCATAGCAATTCCACATTTTCATTTGTTCAGCAGAGTTAATTTAATCATAATGTGCCTCATTATTAGCATTCATTACAGCGGGTTATTAAGGAGCTATGATAGTTTGGGATAGAAAAGCTCACATTTTAGGCAAGTACAGTTTGTCCAACATGCTGAAATTTGCTTTCTCTCTCCTGGTTCTGATAAATGTACATCACGTCTCGTCTCTGCGTGGCATTTGGCTCTTGCTCAGAGCTTGCTGCATTGCTTACATACTCATACAGAACATGCAGTACATGCAGAGTTCTGTTTATGCTGTTATAAAACATAAAGTAAAAACACCTACATATGTCATACGTAAAAGTAAAACTATCAGTCATAAGCAAATCTCCTGTTGAATATTTATAAAGACCAATTTGGGTTTAGAAAGTGTTTTACATTAGTAATAGCAAGGTCAATAACTTTCCTATATATATATTCAGTATAAGCAAAATGCTCCTTAAGAAGGGGACCAGCAAAACCTTGTGTGGGCTGCTCGAATCCTGTGTAAAACCTAGTTTCAGGAATTAAGAGTTAGGAGGAGTGGGTGCCATAGTGAGCCTCTGCTAAGGGTGAGAGTAGCTCTAGATGTGTCTGTGCAGCACAGAGCACTTGCTGCAGCCTGGACAGGCACATTTGAGCATCCTCTCCTCCCTCTCAGTGCCCACCCATGACAATGAAGTCATGGAAACAGGGGCTTCTGTGCCAGCTAGATGAGGCAGATCAGCACAGGCTCCTTATTCTGGCAGCCCTGTCAGATATTGGAGGTGTGATGCTGGCTCTTGGCTGCTCGGTTCTCACCAGGCTGCACTGGCACATACACAGAGCTGCAATTCTGCCTTTGCCTGTGTCTCTTCTGGCAATGTGCTGTCCTTGTGCTGGACATGGGATATTCTATGGCTCTACCCAGCCACAGGCATAGGAACCAGTTCATTTTCAGTGCCATGATGGAAAGCAAGAAGCACAGCACTGGCCCACATCCCCCTCACTTTGACTCAGATCACCCACTCGTGGCAGGAGATTCTGTTCCATGATCCAACACAGAATGAGTAATACCACACAATTTCTGTAATCTAGGTACCATCTCACAGCTGTATCGTCAGAGAGCACACAGAGTGACTAAATAGTATAGTGACTCTGAGTTCTCACTAACTTATGCTGCAAAGGGACAAAACTTCTGCTTGTCCAACTTTCCATAAATCCAACTTGGATTTATGGAAAAATACAGAACACTGGCATTTCAGCTTTATGGAACCAAAGATTCTTACACAGTTCAAAGCCCAGTGAGGTTCAGAAGATAGATGTCTCTTACATTCTTCTACCCAACATATGGGAGAAATGAAGAACCAAGTTAAGTAATACACTATTTCATAGTGACTATCATTATCCTTCATGCTTAGAAGTCTGCACTGATGAGCAATTACATCCAACTTCATGCAACTTTATGGTGGAGGAAAGAAGAATGGTGTTCATCATCCTGTCTTTCATTCTTCATGCCAAGTGCTAAGGTCATACAGAAAATTAGAACAGGTTAATTCGCCCCCATTCTCTTTTTCAACAACAAAATTGTTGTGAATTGTACATCATTTTATGAATTTTATTACAGAATAGGATTGCCCAAAATAACAAGGGCTGAATTTGATAACTAAATAAGCCTTTTACACTCTTTGCTTACTTTCCTGTTCAAGGATTTAGCCCACAGGCTGCCTGGTCTGAATTCCATGGGATCTCTCCACATACTGGGTTTACGTGAGAAGCTGTATGTACTGAATGAAAGGTTCATTAAACATGGGAACTTCCTGGCCTTTTCTTTGCCTTCACCCTTTCCCTTTGATAGCTGAATGTACTGCTTTACTTACGGAAACCAAAGTGCCCTGGCAGGAGGGAGGCATAACACAGGCACGTGCCCTGAATGCGGAGAGCTCTGGCAGCGCTCACATCTCACAGCCAGCCCTGGGCACCTCTGCCACGGGCACGTCTGCAGGGCTCACCAGGGCAGCCCCAGCACACACAGCAAACACCCTGTGCCACGGTGCAACGGGCAAAATTATCTGCTGAGGGCAAATCTCAGAGCAGCAAGCCTCTGCTCTGCTTAATTGCAATGTGAGGACATGGGTCTTGTAAAAGAAAATGCTAATAGCCTGTGTCACTCTGCTCTTTCCCTTTTCAGCCTCTTTTCCCATCTCTTAAACCCACTGACAGCAGTTTATACCTGGCCAGTGAACCCAGCAGTCTCGTGTGTGCTGTTTGAGGTTCATTTCTGGGCTGAGGTGAGCAGTGTGAATAAAGCTCTGTATGTAGATTGAGGGGAACAGGAAGGTTGATTTCAAACTTGAAGCTAGGGAACATGGATAAAATGACATTGTAAAATATTGTCTTCTTTCTGGTTTAAAGTGGCGTTCTCACACATCCATTGAAGAATTCTGCTTTAGCAATTTCAAATGAAGAAATTCTGCATCATACATTGGGAATTTATGACTACTCACACACATATACCCACACAGAGCATTTTGACCAATAATAAAATCTTCTTATTTCTAAAAGAGCTACTGAAAGTTAAATGGGATGTTCAGACCAGCATTGACTTTCTGTTTCTTCACTCCCCCAGCACCTCTTTCATGCTGTGTTTAAAAAGACTATATTTTCGTGCAAGGTTTACACTAGTAATAGCCCAGCCAAGAATATTAAAATGCAACTAAAAAAAACCCCTTAAATCCTCATAATTTACTATAATATCATAATAGTGGTTTTTTTACATGCAATTCTTATTCACTTGTATTTTAGGAAAGGTTCCTTGAAGCTGTTTAAAGTACCTCTGTAAATTTAATGGTTCACTGTGAATTATTAAACTTGCATGATACAACTACTTTTTATAAAGGTTTCTTGTTGGTCCTCTAATAATTTTAAAGTACAATGACAAATATAAGGCCAAACTTAATATCTCATGTCATCTCTTCATAAAACAGTGCTTTTGCTTAACAGCATGAACACCATCCGAGAGGAGTCTGTTCTGCCAGTCTACCTTCAGCAGCTGAGCTGCCCTAATTGTTCTGGCATGTCAGAACATTTTGCATTAATGTTGAAAAGTTTTGCTACCCATGAATTATGTTATGTTGCAACTTTTTGGCATGTCTTCTGACTTTCAGTAGGGTAAGAAGCTTTTATCACTAACACTAAGGGGTTTAAGTTGTGTTTTTCCAAGCTTGTGTTCTGGGCCATATCTACGAGGAGGGGTGCAGCATGATAAAATTCACATTTCTCTGCAGGTCAGGGGCTGCTGCACAGGAGAAAGGATTCAGTCCCAGGTAGGAGGAGACTTGGAGATGCTGCTTGGATCCTGCAGGCATTGTCACCAGCAGGATCAGCACAACTCCCAGCTGGTTTCATCCTGCTGAGCACTCTGATCAGCATTGGCTGATCCTGACATTTCCAACAGACTGGAGCTTCCCATTCTCTTCCTTCTTTGCCTGCATGAATCTACCACCACAAGGAACCGAGGTGCACAAGACCTTCTGTGCAAATTAATTAGTGGTGCTGCTAAAAACACGATCAAAAGGGAATTAGAGAAACTTCTATTGTCGGTTTCCTTTAAAGGGCTCATAAAATGTAGCTTTTTAATGAACTTATAGAAAGACATAACATGTCTTTTCAGCCATTCTCAATTGCCATCAATATCTTTCTGATTTAATCCATGTTTGTGAACTCTCTCAGTGTGGATCACAGGTTACCAAGTTAAGCAGTAACATGCTCATGTCTGCAGAAATGCTGTAACTACATCTAGTTAGAAAAATTTTCTGCCTCTTCTTTTAAACCTCTGGCTTGTTTTCTTTTATTGCAAGTACTGGACACCAAGATTTTTTTCATGTAAATAAAAAAACTGTTTTGGTTAGTCTAAAGGAATGGATTTTCATTTTGGGCCAGTTCACTGTTCTGAAAATTACTGCTAATTTTTCAGTTAAGTCACCAAAGAAAAATGAGGTATTCACATAGTTCTAATAAGTACCTCACTGCTGTGCTAGGAGGCTTAATTAAATAGGATTTGTGAAGCAACCTGAGAACTCCAGAAATGCTGACCAAGATTCATTTATGCCATTTCTCCTTTTCCTACACCCCCTCTTAATTGGTAGGACTGTCTGTCTCATCACTTCCCTGGCACTGAACTGTGCACCAAAGAACAGTGAGAACTGGCCTGCTTGGGCTTCTTATGGTCCAGATCTGGTTATTAAGGCTGATGGAATGAAACACAAAGGTGTGACACAAAACTGATCAAATATTCCTATTAAAGAACAGATTAAGCATATCAAATTCAGGATCCATTCATACCTTTGCCTGTTCATCTCAAAAGCTTGAGCCCCAAATCCTTGGGCATGAAAAGTTTGTCTACTCAGGTTCTGTTTTGAACTAAAAAACCTGCCAAACTTGTCATTTTAAATAAAGTTTAAGATCCCCAGGCACTGGCCAGTGCTGCTGACATCCAAGGGACTGTCATTGGCACTGGTGTGTAGCACAGTTCCCTCGTGAGATCAAGGGCCATGCTTTCTACTCATAGGTAAAATGCAACAAAATAAAAGGCCTGTAAAAAGTGCAGGAGTGTTTTAAAGATCAAAGAGTGTCAGTATCCAGCTGCACACTTTGCATGTCTGGATACACAGGAGGCTGCCACAGACAACTTCAGTGGTACAAAATGATGGGCTGAATGCTCAGGCTCAGGGTCAGAGTGAGTGGCTGGCAGCCAGCACCAGTGGGGCTCCTCAGGAGAACTTTTATAAATGGTCTGGATGCAGAAATTGAATGTACATTCAATTGGCAATATCAAACCAGGAGAAGCTGTGAGCTCCTTTGGGGGTAGAAAGGCCATACAGAGAGACCTGGATAGACCAGAGGGCTGTGCAATCACCACCTGTATGAAATGTCATGAGAGCAAGTGCAGGGTTCTGTACCTGGGACCAGGTAATCTGGGTTATATGCAGTCCCAGCTGGAGCCCTGCTGGAATAGGGCTGGTCTCCAGCACAGCTGGGTCTGGGTCCTTCAGCTTCAGACCTGCTGCTGCCCTGCAGGCTGGCTCTGTGCTGGGACTTCAGATGTGCCTCAGCAGCAGCCCGTTGTCTGATGGTCTGGACTCTGGGCCCACCCTGGCCACACTCTCTCAGGTACTCAGGGGTGGGTGCTGCCCTGCCAGCTCTGTTATCCTCCAGCTCCCCATCCTGCATGGAGCAGACAGCCCTTGCTATCCCCTGACAGCGTCCTAGAAGGCATTTGTGCCCTTATATGTACAAATATATACAACCTTTGGTTCTATTTCATGTCAGTAAAAGACTGATGTTTAGCTTTTCTTGCCATGATAATCCATGGTTAAGTTTTGACTTCCATTTATATTGTACCTTCTGCACCAGTTTAGGTATAAAATCCCAGCTTTTTTCAGCTCGGAGTGCCAAGCTGGGGGTGCACTAGTTTGGGGACAAAAAGGACATCTAACGTCATCAGCTTCTTATCTCCCTCTTTGGGGTGGTGAACTAATTGTAAGAAAAGAAAACACATGAATCAGTGACTGGTAAATCTGCCCTTTGCTGTCCTGCAGAGAGTTGGCTGCAGCCATCCAGGCCCGTGACAGCTCTCGCCTGGATTATTCTTTATTTGTGCCAGGGTAAGAAGCTCAGTCACAGCAGCTTTGATGGGGATGAGAGATGGCAGACAGTTATGAGGTAGGACAAGCCAAGGGGAGCCTATTATGTCCATACTGCAGTTTGCTGTGATTAGTCACAGCCAGCTCTACAACAGGGCTTTGATGCTGCCTGTAACAGGGTCCATGTGGGGCATTTACCAATCACCCCTTAGAGCAAACCCCAGGAACAGATGAGAGCACGCTGCAGCCTCAGAGCTGTCCTGAGTACAGCCTTCCCCAGCACAGAGAGCTGCTCTCCCATGGAAGGACGGCCTAATATAGAGGGTTGCACTGATTTAGGAAAGCCTGAATGGATTTTTGCTCTGAAAACAAATTAGTTTTGCCTCTTTTTTTTTTTTTTTTTCCAAGTTATTTGAACTCTTCCCAGTATGTTTGGAGGTTTTTATCAAGTTACTAGAAAACAAATTTTCTTGTGCCTTCAGCAGTCAAAAAACCCACAAAAAACTTATTGCCAAAGACAAGGGAAAAATTGTTCTGTCTTGTTTGTCAGCCTTTACCCCAGACATGGGGGTTTTTTCACAAAACTTTCCACCCTATTAAAAGCTATTTTCTCTCCAAAGTTTTGATGATAAAATGTTCATGCACTTTGTTCAATGGTAAATTTCACAGGATCTTCTACCATCTGCTTCGCTGCAAAAGACTTTCCCCTATGAAGACTAAATATATAAACACAGAAATGCAGATTTCATGTCAGCAAGTTCTTCTCCAGAGATTAGGAACTATTTGCATGAGCAGGGGCTGTTAGCTTGATTATATCTTAATACTGAGCCATCCCTAAATTGCTGGTTAAATAAAGCCAGACAAGACACAGATAAACTCCAGGGGTTTTTATTTATATAATGCATATAATTGAGATAACACAGAATCTGAAGGAGCTGTAAGAATACAAATCTATGTAAATAAAGAAATTAGATCTATGCAAATAACTGACCTAGGGCATGAAGAAGAAGGTTCTGGTTAAATTCAATTAACTGTTTGACTTGACAGACCTTTATTTGGAGAGTTTTAACACTTCCTTAAACATTCATGTATGAATCAACTTTTTTAAAACAAAATACAAATCCCAAAACTTCATTAATCTGTCAATATTTTCATCCAAAACTCCTTCAAGTTGATCTGAATTTTAATCTTTCTCTCCTTTCTCCTTACAGACCATTAATGTGCTCTGGTATCTTACTTATTTACTGGGAAACAACTTGCTGCTAAGATGAGAGGTGGAGTATCACGAGCTCAGTGCCTCTTAGTGATAAAAACACTGAGGACTGTAATGTGCACATGAACTGAGTCAGTGCACAAGGGTAGGACAGGGAAATGTGATTTAGTCCCAGAGAGAAGCCTGGCTGACACAGTCACACAGCATTTGTGGGAAGGCAAGCATTGTCTGACCTGACCCTCAGCTGCAGAACCTGACCAAGTGCAGATGATGTATGCTGAGCAAAAGAAAACAGTCTCAAAAACCATCCTTTTGAGATTGCTCGGGGTTGTAAAGTCTAGGATGTGTTTGCAGTACTAAAGCTCAACAATGCATTGGCAGGAGAGAAAGAAATGGAGCCTGATCTTTTTACCTATGAAACTACTCAGAAATCATGAATGCTTGATATAATATAGGGCACTTATAATGTAAGTGCTGTACTGAACTCTGTTTCTTTGGCCAAAAATAACTTCTCAGTCTGAGGTACCTTCCATATGAATAGCTGCTACTTACAGAATCTCTCCTGCTTTTCTGCTTTGTCCTTTTGCTGAAGTGGCGACCTTCAACAGAGCTAAACAAGTCAAATCTCTTGATCTGAGAGTATTCCAACTTTGATACATCTACAATTCACAGGAATATGAGCCTGTGGTCATGGGGAAAGTTAATAAACATATTAGTCCATCTTTTAGGACGCCCTGAGGAATGGTTATTGTGTGAAATAAAGTGTGTCTGCCATTTCTGATTTAACAGTTGATTACCTGTGTTTGGAAACTTTCAAAGTTTTACTGCCATAAAAGGCTACACCAGGTTGTTGGTTTCAAACTGCTTAAAAGCAAAATTCACAGTTTAAGAACTCATGCAGCCAATTATCTGGCTTCAGTTGGCCAGGTAATAAGTAGCAGTAGTGATACCCAACCCAGGCCATCCCCAGCACGGCCCCTCTGTGGTTCTGCTGTGGTTCTGACTTTGCACTGTGCTAACTGATCTCTCTCCAGGGCCATGGAGCACTGCCTCGCCCTCGGAGGAATCTCAGCTCATCTTGTCCCTTTTTGTAGGAGTGCCACAATCCTCTAGAAACCTGGGGAATCATGCTAACAAAACTCACTCTGAAGTCTCTTCTGGGTGCTCCAGAAACAGGCTGGTCACACAGGGAGGCAGAAATATCCAGAGACATCCTTCCTCTGCCTCCCCCATGACACCTAAGGGCTGCAGGTCTGCATCTATCACTGCTGAAGAAATGGCAGGAGAGGTACTGAATGCAGTATTTATCTTAGAACAATTAACACTCTGTTCCTAACAAGCATGCAGAAAGGAATAAAACACTGAGCAGCTCATCCTACCTGCCTCACCCCCACTAGCCAAACTTCCACAGGCAAAGGACAGGCTGCTCAGTAGCACACAGGGCAGCTGGGAGAAGTTGTGGGTTTTCAAAAACCTGTGGGTTTTAACAAAACCTGCCTCTGAAGAGAAGCAATGGTTGGATCACTAAATACTACAGTGCAAAATATTTCTCATTCTCTGCAGGTACTCCACAAAAAAAATGATAGTATTTTGCAATGAAAGAGAGAGTGGATTAAGAAAAAGAAGATAAGGGCTGAAAGAAGTAAAGAAGTAAATAATGAAATTCCCATGTTGAGCTTTTGCAGACAAAGATAAGCATCTGAGGGCTTTCAGTGATATGTATTTTCTATGGGCTGTTTTGAAAACACTAAATGCAGAGTCTTTTCTGGTTATACCAATGTTTGGAAGAAGCACAAGGCATTGTTTTATGAATAAGTGGATTTGAGAGGCTTGTGAACATTGCTGTTTGAGACACAAAGAAACACTGATACATTTTCCTCAGACTTTATCAACTCTATTGCAGAACTGATGAACTTGCAATAGAGCAAAGGGAGATTTTTTTATTTCTAGGGGAAAAAAAGCATCTTTAATTTATAACAGTGTTTCTCAAAAAGGTTGTGGATTTTTCTCAGGTAAAAATCCACATCCCCTCCCATGAGAATTCATCAGTGCTTCTGTGGTTTGGTGTGTGACTGTTTATACTTATGTTCACTCTTCTGCTTTTTTGAGAGATGTAAACCTAATAACATTCATTTACATTCACTCTGCTTTCAGGGTATTTTTTTTTCCTACTTCCACAACCCCCTATTGGAATCCTATGCAACAATGGTTTTCACTTTGGTGGGAGCATCAGTGAGGCCCTAAATGAAAAATCAGAGATTTGGATTCCCCTATCCTTCATCCCTGTTCTAACAATCTTCTATCCTTAGCTTTTTAACTGCTTCTCTGTGCTGTTCTGCACCGGTCAAACTTCCTATAGAACTAATTTCAGAGTACATAGGGGCTGATCCCTGAACTGAGCTGCTGTTGCACCACTGAATTATGCATTGTTTTAATTTATACAAGCTGTTCTAGCTCTGTTAGGGATTGAGGGAGGGAATAGCAAACAAACAATGCATTTCATCCTTCCAAGGAGGCTGCATCTATATTCATTCATATTTTACATTAATGGAACCTGCTCCATTAATGAAGGGCAATCCCATACAGTGATTTTCTGGAATGTGCCCATCAGTAGCTCTTTCACATAACAAAAAATAAAATGAAGGATCATAGGTGATGCTCATTAGCTCCTCTCAAAGTAAAATGCCTGTGGGGCAAGCACTTGTGGAGGTATTGCCACCCGCAGCTAAGCAGACACAGGTAGCTGGGCTTCCAGGTAATGTCAAGTTTTGGCAGGGCAAAGTGCTGTAGCAGACTGAGAAACTGAATTTCAAGGTAGAAAAATTTATTCCTAAAAGACTGAAGTTTGTCTTACAGGAATAATTTTGTTCCTTTTTCCTAGCTTTTTACCATTCCAGTGGTGTTTCTCTTAATAATGTCTTTTTAAAAAATTTGCTGTGAGATAGTAAAGGCAGTACACATTGTCCAGAGGAAAAAGAAAAAAAAAAAGGCAGGTGTTGCAGGACATTTAATTCCTGAAGAATCTAAGAAAGCAAGGAAATAATCTTCTCCAATTAAAGTACATTACAAAGACTTACAACAGGCACTCAAAATCCAGTAAATTTAAAGTCTGAGAAGGAGAAATGAGTTTTAGAGAGTACAGGTAATACCTCCCTAAACAAAATCTGCTTTTCAGCCTACACGTTGAAACTTTGTTTGACTGCTCAATTTGCCCCTGAGCTGCTGGGAGAAAAGCAAAGCTAATTTGTATTGTGCTAGTTACCAGGGCTTCTGCTCCCAGACCTGCCCTGCACACAGCAGCACTCATGGGAAGGCTCTGAGTGAGGTTGTATCTGCTCTGCTGCCACTTAGCAGCTCCCAGGTAAAGCACTACAGACTCTACAGCCTGCTCCTTCATGCCTGCTCGATTTCCACCCTGCAGTGGGTGCTGGTTTTCACTGTACTCTTCCTCACGGCCCCACAGCCATTGGGCTCACACTGTGCTGAGACAGATGACTCCTTATTTTTAGTCTGAATGTTTGTTGCCATTAAAAATGAAGGGAACGTGTACTCACAGGTGTAAAATTTCTCAGTAAATTACTCACATGTGTAAAATTTGGGTGGTTATGAAAGGAACAACTTTGCAGCAGGTGCTGAGAGCTGCACATCCAGCACCAGGAGCAATGGAAGCACAGAGCTAACCCAGCCCATGGCCCAGGCTGGTGTGCAGTGAGGAGCCCACAGCCCAGCACAGACAAAGGGCACCTCAAAGGTTGGGCACAGCTGGCACTGAATAAACAGATCGGGTTAAATTCTGGGTGTTGCCTCAGAATTGCTCCTTCACACAACTCCCCAACTACAGATGCTCTTTAGCTGAGATATGCTAGGAATTTAGATCCAAAGCTCAGTGGTATCAGACAGATTCAGATTCATTTAGTTACACACAGGAAATCTATTGATATTGAGGAATGTGATCTCAGGTTTGCCTGGTTTTGATTTGCTCTGAGCAGCATGGTCTGACCTAACAACTGACCCCACTTTCAGCAAGAGGTTGGATTAAATGAGTTCCTGAGATCCCTCCCTCCCTGAAAAAGCTTGTGGTCCTATGCCACTGGCGTTTGAGGGATCAAAATTACTTAGGAATTCCAATTAAATTCAGTAAATAATTCTGCCTGGAGAACAGACAAACATTTTTCAGTTTATGTTAATGCTAGATTTTAAAAATTATGCATTTGAAAAGCTTAAATTGCTTCACTCCTATTTTTTCTAAATAGCAGTCCTTATTGCAAAATATATTCTTTCTATTTGCATGTTTGTCTCAGTGAAGTTGAGGAATTTCTTCAGGACGTTGCTTTATTGCTTTGAGTAAGGTCTTTGCATTTCACAGTAGCAACCTGAAACCTGCAGCTTTTCTCTCTCAGGCTCTGAGAATGTAAAGGAAGCCCTTGTGACATGACACAAGCAGCAAGATATTATTTTCTGTTTAAGATCTTCAGAAGTGCTTTGAATGAAAGATAGATTTCTCTTCCTAAGTTCAAAAAGCAACTATTAACTACATATCAACCTTAGAATTTTTTTTTCTGCCAGTCTCAGGTTAGTAGCAAACAACCAAAAAATGAGTAACAGTTGTACAAAGCCTTATACAACCTCATTTTCCTCTAAAAACAAAACCTGCTCTCTGTTTTGCTATTCCAAAGCATCTAAATTACTTTTCTGAGACTTCAAATTAATTCACCCTGGCATTGAAAGTTCAGCCTCAAATAGTAAGATTTTAAGAAAACTAGAAGGATTCAAATGAAAGAATAGACAAAGACTTTATTGCAGATTTCTTGAAGACAAAAAATACAGTTCCCAAATCAATAGAACACTCCATCTCCGAGCATGAGCACACTCCTGACTGGTACATATATTAAAAACAGATAAATATTGTCACTGAAGTGTCTACTTGTGTTTTTAAGGTCCAAAGCACACTTGCATCTTTTCCTTATAATGGAGGAAAATCTGTAAATTGCACAGATTCTTCTTGGTGCCTTTAAGAAGTAAAATAACCTAGGAATTGTCAGTGTGTCTTACTCCTTATGAATTATCACTTGAACAGAAGAAGATTGTAGATTACTTGGAAAAAGATGGGAAAATACTTCAAATAATGTCCTAAATAGGTACCATCAAAGCTAGCTTCGGGTTTCTGTATTGTACAGCTGGATGCTAATCATAGAAGCAGATGTAAATCTTTGAGAAATTCTCTGAAATCTGTTAAAACTATGTACCTTGGTATGATTTAGAAAAGTCCATTTCTTGAAGTATACATTTCTCCTTTTTTCACCTGGGGAAGTTTTTCACCTACATGCAGAAAGGTGCTACTTTATTCTGAAAAAAAATGTATTTTTTATTTGAAGATTTCTTTGGCAGAAGAGAAACTCAGTTGTAGAGTTGCTCTTAGAATCCTGTGGGAAATAAAAGAACAGAATATGCTGAAGGGTGGTTGGGAGGAAGGAAAGGAAATGTCTTCAGATATGTGTCACTATATTATTCTGATCTATAGAGGCCTTTCAGAGTGTAATGCAATGCAATTTATTTTAGGTGGCACAGCACCCCCACAAGGCACAATTTTGAACTGAGAGATGTCAAAATTGGGAGTGGAAGCATAAAGAGCCTAGCAGGGAACTGCTGCTTGCTTCTGGCACATGCTTATACAAAAATCCATTGGCTGTGAATAATAGTGGCCTTGCAAGCGTAGGTAGGGAAGTGTGCAGTAAAAGGTGAAACAGTGCAGTGATTTCTGGTGCACTTTTCACACATCTCTGTGTAGTCATGTTAGGAGAAGACTGCAATTCATGTAAATAACTGTTGTAACAAATACAAGGACTAATGCTACTAAACAGAGTCTTTTTGAATTCTAGAGGTGTCTGAATACCAAAGCCTGCTCATATTAGGAAAGGAATTAGAAAGAGGTTCTTTTCAATAATCACCTAGCCCTTCTGTGAATAATCAGAAGGAACAATGCACACTATTTAAAATTAATAACCTTAGCTCTCTTTCCTTGGAGGAAACTAAAACCCAGCAGAAAATTCAGGATGATATGCAATTTGTATGCATAAAACCATGCACCTAAAGGCTGGATAAACTTCTTTAGCTTGGATCACCCTGAAGTCCACAATGCCCCTCCTGCCTTGGAAAAAGGAACTGCACATTTGTTACACAAGGCATGGCAGTCAAACTCTGGGACCTTTTTAACTTTATACTTCTGAACACGTTGCTACTTTCTGCCTTCTAGGACAAGCTCAACAATTCATGCAGCAGAAGATATTTTGGATTTGCAAATAAGCAAGCCATTTAGTGCCTGAAACATCTCTGCATTATAGGTCAACAGGAACTCTTTAGTCAGCTTTTTCCATTTTCTGTGTACAGAGGAAATTTCAAAACATGTCACTCAGCCTAAGAAACAAGCTGATGCTCAGACTAGTTATTTTTAAATTTGGGTCTTCACAAACAGAATATCTAACAGATTTCTTCATTTGCTATGCCACTCTTTGGCTTTAAATCTACAGCACCATTTAGCAACAAGACCAGTTTTGCTGTCAGTCTTGCTACCTGCTGTGTTGTACCACTACCTGCACCTGCAGTACTTGATGTCAGCCTGTTTAAACCAGAAGCAGCTTTAATTATAGTTTAAGCAAACTCAGAGGGTTTTGATCTAGTGGATTAGAATGCTTACACTGCATCTGTTTTCATACCTACCACACATGAGCTGAGGAGCTCTGAGTTTTTATCTGGCTCTGGTTTGATTCCACACAAACAGGAAGTCCTGCATTTTAAATATAGAGGAGATGTAGGACTTAGAGCTACATGGCAAAACAGAAACAGTAGGTGAGTTCTAGCCCTCACCTTCAAGTGTGTACTTTACCCACAGAAATTCTGTATTATGGTCAAATAGGTCTTCGACTGCTCAAATTAATGTTCCTGTACTGTAATCATTGTGACACTGCCAACAACTACCTGAAATTGGAGCCTAAGGTGTTGAGAGCACCTTAAAATTTTGACTCCACTCCACACACCCCAAACTTGTTCTCATTATTCATTACAAATTCACTTTAAAACAGAGACACAAACCTGCCAGTGTCTCTGTCTACTATGTCCTACTGTTCAGAAAACACAGAATACTGCCTAAGTGAACACTATGTGGAAAGCATTAAGGTGGTTTGCAGTTTTCATTCCCTTCCATTTGTCTTTTCTGATGAAATATCCTTCTTCTATCCAACCATTTCCACAAGAACCATACTCAGTCTCAAAGTCTCTGAATGCCTTGCTGTCTGAAAGACTTTAAGTTCTACAACTGTGAAAAGTGATAAAAAGGTTTCCTATTATCTGCCTCCTTCAGCAGCTCCTTTTTTTCCCCACTTTCTATTTAATGTAACTTAGCAGACTTACTCAGAACTCCTCTCCAAGTTATGGCATAAATTTAGTAGATGCAGAAATCACGTAGCTTACATTGCATATACCCTACACCCTTTCTCTAAAATCATTTTACCTACTCCTATTGTCAGTGGTTTGGAGCAAGGACAAACACACTCTAACTTTACTATGCCAGCCAATGAGCTCTCACTCCAGGCTCTCTCTGATGCAATAAGTAAGCACATGTAGGAAGAGGAAACTGCAGGAAATGTCTGAGAAGATGGTTGCCAGAAACCACAAAACAAAAAAGAAAGGCAATGTATTTTGCAGATAAGTTTGAAAGAAGTCTGAAATAGAAAATAGAAAATCTAATAGGGAAGGAAATATAGAATGATAGACCAAAGAAAGCAGCAGAAATCAAGAACCTGACAAAGAGATCTGGGAAGTCAGTATGTTAAACCTGAATTATTTGCTGAATACTTCATATTCTTACAGTATTCTAGATGCAGTCCAGTACTGATCACTTCTATTTCTTTGATTCTTCCAATTATTTTATTTCTTTGGCTTTTACATTCTTTCTACCAAGCAGGACTTGTTGTTATACCCTGAGCTCATCTTTCTCTTTTGTAAGCCACAACCTCAACCATGCACTCAGAAAACCAAGTTGGTATCTGATGCAATGAATTATTTTGGTGTTAGCAGCACAGCAGAGGACCCACACCCACCCAGTCTCCTGTGCACTCCATAGGAGTGACAGCAGCCTGAAGCCTTTGGGTGGGATCAGCAGATCAACCAACACCGCCTCTAAAACAAAAGAATTTCAGCTACAGACATAGTCTGCAAAGTGAAATCTCTATGTCTCTCAAAACCAACTGCAATGAAAACTTAGGATAAAAGGGAAAGGATCTTGATTATTTCTTCCAATGTTAAAATCTAAATATAAGTAGTCTAAAAAACCCATTTTTTTTAGTGTATGTCAAACTCCAACAATACAGACTGCCTGCAACAATGCTATTAATATAACCATTCTTATTAGCACATTTTCACCACAGGAAACATGATGTTATTGTTTCTAATCTCTAACATACTGAATAATATTTTCAACAAGATAATTCCAAGCACATTTCCTCTTGTAGCTATTTTATTACATTTCCTACAGATAATGCTTACAAAATTATCTCACTTATTGTTATTACTGTAGCCTCTGGCTTAGGAGAGAAACTCTAATAAAAAGAAAAATTCTGTTTTACATTTTTAGTCCTAGCAGGAATAAAACCTTCCTGTGTATTATCAAAGCCCACAGTGGAAAGTGACCAAAAATCCATAAATAAATCCAACTTCTAAAAAAAATGCCCAAACCTCCAAGCATCAATCACCCCTAGCCTATCAAACAGGACAAAATACCTTCAGCAATGCTTCTAAAGAAGTCATAATTATTCTGGTTTATATGACTGAAAGATTAGAAGGCTCATGGTGTATTTTAGGGGAAAAAAAGAAGCAATAAATTGAATAATCACTTGTTAATGACAGGCTTTCACACTGAGATAGGAAACCAAATGTTTTTACACTATGGAGTATCTGAAACTATGGTGTGATAAGGGAAAATGGGAACTAATGTAAGCTGTTCTGTTTTATAGTACTGACCAAAAAGAAAATTTAATCCTGTTTTCTGGCTCAAAGAACTTTTTTTTCTTTTTATCTTTGCACAAGAATAGCTGGTCAAGCAAGCAGTTCTAGGTGATAGCAAACAACTGTAATGCAAATGCTTTCCTGGGAAAATTGTATTTTTAGTCTTCTGTGCAGTAGCTGGACAGTTAAAAATGAGTACCTATTATTCTTTTATTAAGACTGTCATCTGATAAGCACCCATTTACCAAGAATACAGGTTAGGAACCAAGTTCATGTTTTGACAGACACATTGTTGTAAATTTAATCAGTTTGGATAAGTTCTTAATGGTGATTAATTTGACATAGACCAAGCAGAGTAAAGTTTTCAGGGAGCTCAGATTTTTATTGACATAGGTATTTCCCTACAAATAGCTACAAAGAACATCCTGATTTTCTTCCATCTACATAGATTCATATCCTGCAAACAAAAAATGCACCCCCTAACCGCCTAAGTTCTGTTATTTTATGTGATAAAGTTTGAGTATTTTTCTACCTTTTTTTTCCTCAGTGTCTTTCTAATTTTGATCAAAATCACTGGGATTAGTCTTCCTGTCTGCAGAAACCAAAGATGTGTATTTGTTGAGAGGGTTGAATGGTTTGCACAGCATGTGCTTCAGGCTCTGAGAGCTGGAAATGTCTCTCACTGGTAGAAAGACCAATGATGTTAGTCTGATCACTGTTTACTTAATTTAGGCTGAAAACAGGCTTAAAAGATAGACCTCACTTGTGGTTCCTTTTCTGTCTTCCTAATGCCCTCTGTATTTTTACCTAAATATAGACCCTCACTTTTCTCCTCAGATAATTCTTCATTGGTTCTGATGCACACTTTTGTCAACCACAGGGGCACAAACAGCCTCGCAATCACCTTTTTTTATTAAACAGAATCTCTGAATGACTTATTAATAACTCCTTTTCATGCTGGGAAGCTGTCAAAGTTAAAATCAAAGCAAGAGCTATCAGCAATAGCAATAGCAAAACCCATCAGCAATAGCTAATTACTACATACCTGAGCAGTGCTGATGTTTGACAGACCTGTTTCACACACAGAACATTGTTGGGTCTACTCTGCTCCTACCCAGCTAACATACAAAACTGTTCTTGACTTTACTAGGAATCATTCTTAGTTGATATTTGCCTTACTGGAGTGTTTAATTAAGACAGACCTCAGAGATAAGTCAGAAAGGTGCTGTGCCATGGGCTGCCCATGTCTGCTGTCCTCCAGCAGGAACACACTTGGTGGCTTTTCCTGCTGTCCTCCCCAGCACTCTTGCAGGACATGGGGAAGGGAGAATGGGGAAACAGACTCTCTGCCATTGCTCTTTTCAGGGAGTTTCACTTCATACAGCTTCACCAAACTGTTGGCTTATACAGCTGCTTGACCACCAGTACGGAATTCTTTCCATTTACAGAATCAGATTTTCATCTCTCAGTGATCTCGTCTCTTTGGCTTTTCATCCTTCTCTCAATTGCATCATCCAGAGTTCTTTCTGTCTTGTCTGTAAAACTCTTACTATCATTTTGGTAACAGAGTCATACTCCCTAATGCTTTAGCCCAGAGGCTGAGATTTATTTATTCTTTGTCCAATCAATAACAAATAGTTGAGAAACTACCTGATGAGCAATATTGTTTCATTTCCTCTCCTCGAGTAACCAGAGTCCTGCTATTCTTCCTCAGGCTGTTGCAAAGCACATAATGAGTTTCCAGTGGGCCAAAAGCTTTGACTACCTTCATTTTCTTCCTTTTTATGAGTGACATAACTAAAGGCTTTGATAGGCTTTACAGTTTACTATAGGAAGTTTCTTGTTCTTATGAATTTTGGTACAACAATTTGTGTTTATACCACTTGGAAGCTGTTTTACATGAAAGTGCCACACTATTTCATTAAGATAAATTCCTTCAGGGAGTAGGATGCCTATCATAATAATGTCATGTAAGAACAATTGGTCTCCTGTGATTCTGACTGATAACGCTTGTCTCTTCCTCGGAAATGCTAGACAGCCATTTCAGAGACATTTTTCTTTTGTTCAGAGATGCTTTTCTCAGCAGTTGGTTAACTGTGTCTTCTGTTATTTTATCCTTCCATGTTCATCAGTTACTTTTCAGCAAGACCTGACATCCCTATAAATCCTGTGTGGCAGAACCTTTGTCCACACTCCAATCTTTCCTTGGTATATTTTCCAACTCAGACATCTGCTGCAATGTACTCAGCAGATGAGTTTTAACAAGGCACTGAAAGAGTCAATAAAGAAGAAAAATAGTGCCTCTTAAGCTTTATTTTAATCACAGATGTGGCATTTTAATATTTAATGAAAACCGGACATGGACATCACTTCTTGTTCCATAAAGTAGCATGAATATCTGAACATGCCTGAAATGCAGAATTACTGCACCATTACTGAATCACAGAATAATTTATATTGGAAGGCATTCTGAAGGTCATGCAGTGCAACTCTGTTCTTAGCTGGGCAGCTTAGATGCTGCAGACTGAAGCAGGAGATGACAGGAGGAACCTTGACCTCACTGGAACAGCAGGAAAGCTCTGGGGCACTTCTGCCCCTGCACCAAAACAACCTTGTCACAGGACTCCAGTATTGGTGGAGAGGTGTAGCTGGTGACTCTAGAGTGAGAAAATAACCTGTCCTTCCTAGTGGTGACTTTTAGCATGTCACCAACCCAAGCTTTTGTTTTTCAGACCAGGGGATGCCAAGCTGCCCACACTCTCAGGCAGCCAACACCAGCCCCTGCAGCTGGTGCGGAGGAAAACACCTCTGCAAGAGGAACCCTGTCTTTCACTCACTGAAATCTGAAGTTTTCCTTCCAAAGTTAAAATTTTCTTTCACTAGCTCCCAGGCTCAGCAATTTTTCTTATTCCAAGAAATTCAGAGAGCACTCATAAAATAAATATACTAGTCCTGTTTTCCTTCTCTGTCTGAAATCTCTTCTGAAAAATGTTACATGTACAAAAGGAAAGCTGATGCATTGAGTGAATCACACCTCTTCAAAATGCAAATCAATAATCACAACTGACATCAAAACACTGGAGTTCTGCCAAATCTTTTGTAAAGGTGTAAATTGTTAATCTAACATCTAGTACAGGACTAGATGTTTTGACAATAATATTAACAAAAGCAGATGTATAAAGTGGGGAGACAAATGAGTTCCGACAAAACTCTACTTTGGCAACTCTCCCTTTAACATCGTGATGGTTTTGCTGAAAATCTCATTTGATTTGGTTAACTGATACATTATTGAAGTGGAGCCTTTCAAAGAGTAAAGAGTGAGTACAGCACCAAAGTTTTTACTGTTGAATGAGAAAATTTAGTTGACTTTTCATTACAACCCAAGAGAGCAAAACCTCGCTCTCCACTTTCAGTACGTAAGATTTTCTTCAAAAGGCTGTGAAAATGAAAAAGATCTCTAAGCTGAAAGGAACAGGACCATTAAAGTAAAATAGGTTTAGTCCAGTTAAAGGGTTCATAAGGGAACGTCAGGATTTGCCACATGTACTAGACAAGTGCTTGACAGTCTTCTGAGAGCCTGCAAGAAATAGAAGAACACTCTAGATCATGTTATTAAAGACAGCTCTCAAAATTAAAATACATCCAGATTAATTTAAAAAATCCTTTGTAAGAGTCTAAATTTACTGTTAACAAAAACAAAAATAAAAGGTATTATACGCTCTTAGTGTGTAATTTGTTTCAAGCATTTCTCCTGGGTTCTATGAGACACTGTGAGTCCCAAGGCGGTCCGGAGGCGGCTTTTGGGAAGCCAGCACGGTGTGCTGTCCCCACAGCGCACTGAATGCAGTGACAGCACCAAGAACTGGGCGCGCCCGCGGCCCAAACCGGCACCGGCAACGGCACCGGCGTAGCCACAGCCACCGGCACAGCCACCGGCACAGTCACAGCCACCGGC
>VYZP01063024.1:83959-94397 GCA_013400635.1 Hypocryptadius cinnamomeus
CCCACGCGCGCCCCCCCCCCCCCCGCCATATCGGCCTGGCTGAGAGTGCCGCGCGCCCCGACCAGCGCCGGTCAGGCCGCGCGATCTGATTGGCCGGCAGTGCCGGTCACTCAGGCGCGCGGCGCGGCACCGCGCGACCCGATTGGCCACCAGGGCGGTCACTCCGGCGCGCGACGGGCNAAGGGAAGGGAGGCGGCGCCGGGCCCGGGTCTCCCGCACCGCGCACAACATGGAGGAGCTGGTGGTGGAGGTGCGGGGCTCCAACGGGGCCTTCTACAAGGTACCGGGTGCTCGCGGCCGGGCCGGGCCCCAGGGGAGGCAGCGGGCACGGCAACGGGAGGAGGAGGAGGCGGCGGCGGCTCCTCCTCCCCGCGCTGAGGGAGAGCGGAGGCCCTGGGGCAGGAAGGAGGAGGGAGAACCAGGCAGGGGTGGAGGCCGCGGCGGGTCCCTCGCGGTGGCCGCGGAGAGCGAGCCGGCGGCCGCCGGGGCTGAGCGGACTCGAGGCCCGGTGAGGAGGGAGAGCGGGGAGGCCTCGGGCCTTCCCCCTTTGTGGGAAGGGGCGCCCGGGGCCGCCTCGTCCCGGCGCTGAGCGAGGATCAGCGCTGGGATGGGGCATTAAGTGCTAAATCCTCAGCTTTTGTCGCTACTTAAGGAAAGTCTCTCTCGCCGTCCGGGTTTCCAGGAGAGCTGCACTGCATGAGCACGGCCTGCACGGCGGGGAGAAAGGGGGCCCTCGTTAATGCACATTCCTGATGAAATGCTGTGGTGGATTCTTGCTCCTAATGCCATGGCAGGGGAGGCTGCCTAGTGATATTAAAGAGAGCATTGCTTGGCCAGATATATCTGTGCTGAGTCCCTGAATACATATAGATATCAAATGTACTTCTTCTTGCTGAAATTACTTAGTGGCATTGCATGTTTGTTTCCAAGCCCTTGTGCTTAATAAAGCCATCACTGAGCCTTGAACATATGAACGCTGAATATGTTTTATTAATACCGTGTAGTATTGTGTGGCTTTGCATCAGTTGGGTTGTATTAATCAGCTTATTAATAGGGTATAATTCGTAGTTTTCCAGAAAATGAAATTCGGATATGGTAGGTTTGGGCCTACTCTCATTGACCTGTTATCAACATACCAGGAACAGCCATGGATCAGTTCCTGCAAGTCTCCCATGGTTTAAATGATCCTAGGACTTTAAAAATTGGGCCTAGTTATAGTTGACATCCAATATTTATGGTAGCAATGAAGGACCGGGTAGAGTTTCACACTCACGTGTTCCTGTGGTAAGCCAGGTAGATATCCAAATGATGTAGTTCCAACACCTCTGAATTTCTCTAAGAAAAAAAGACCTCTTAAAAGCTTATTTTTAAAATATATGTGCTAGTATCTTATTCTGAAAATAATTTTTTTTCCCCAAAAAAAAAAAAAAAGTATGTGATACAAATCAGTGGTAAATAAGCATCCTGTGAGCTCACAGTGCTGTAGTCAAAGTTCTAGATCTGTATATTGCTTCCTAGAATTAAATAATCTAGCACTTTTAAAAATCAGTTTTACGTTTTTAAAGGTACAGTATTTGGTCAGAAAGAAGCAGAAGGAGTAAATGCATTGCACAGTAGAACTTTTAATGAGGTTTTCATCAAATTATAGTAGTTACACAATGATGTGAAAGAGTGATGGTAATAATGACATGGTACATTCTTTATTGACAAATATTACTGAATAAACCTGGGAGAATTGAAAGCTTCTGAAACTTTTTTTGTTTAGGTTCAAGTTTGACACTATGGGACCCTGTACCCCTTGTGTGTAGGTGAAAGCTTAATTTGAGCATATGTTCATGGAAGCTTATTCATGATTTAGTGTACCCAAGTTCTAACACAGTCATTGCCCCAAGCAGTATGGTTATGTTTGTTCTTTAACTTTTAGAAATTTTGACAGCATTTTGTTTGTTTCTTCTTTATCACTAATCAAGCAGCTTTGGTTAAATTGTCTAAAGGGGAAAATGGGCATATGGATTTAACTGTCTTCACCTGAATTACCTCTTGAAATGGAGCATCACACTTAAAATAAATGCAACATATCTTTTTTTTAAGAATAAAAAAGTGGGAGTTGTTTTACACTCTCATGCAGTAATATTCAGTATAAACCAGCAATTTTCCTCTGGTTTCCTCTAGTTTGAATTACTTGAATTCTAATTACAGATTTTTCTTTCATCATAATGTCCAAGTATCACTCTGTTAAAAAGTAATATGTCTAATTTTTTTTTTGTGAGTTTTATGCCCACCTTATAGGTTGGTAGTTTGGTTGTAAAAAATGAATGTTGACCCAGCATAACAAGAAGCATGCAGTGATGTCAAGTGTGAATTTAATTGCAGGATGATTTTATTTTTCCTTTTTAAAAGTTTCTTTAAGCAGCCTCCTGAGAAGTGATTTACAGCAGTAATGTTTCAAACAAACCAAAAGCAAAACAATTCTTTTATTCAATCTCATGATTTACTGATAAGTGGTGAAGATTTCTTTGGCTTTGAATAATTCTGAATCAATGAGAATATGGAAATTTTTTGGAAAAATACACCTCTCTTGTTACTAAGACATGGAAGGGGGAGGAGTATGAGGCTGCTATAGTCAGGATGGGATGAAGTGGCTCAAGCAGGCACCCAATTATGGCTTCAGCTTTTCATATCCTCCTTTTAGGTCTCTCTGAGGACCTGAACATTTTTGAGTGTACCCATCAGCATCTGGATCTTTACAGTACAAAACTGGCCACCTAAGCCCTGCTGAAAGTAACAAACCAGTGTTTTCTGAGATGTATCCAGAGGATTCATGTCCCACACAAAACATAGGAGATGGTTTGAGGATGCCTTCATAGCCAGCTGTAAGATCTGAATTCAAATTTCATCCTGGTCGGGTGCACTGGAGTGCTGGAGTGTGTTGATGTTACTGCTGTAGTGCAGGCTAGTTCTTTCTGAATGGAATTAAAATACTGCTTAGTGCATACTTTGTACTTTCATGATTTTTTTTCCTCCTTGCCTAAGATGAATTATTCCATGGAAAGCACAGTGCAGTAAATGGGCATGATTCAGGGATAATTGACAATCTGGTACCTAGAGATGCTTAGTCATGACTTGCAATGTGGTTGGGCCCAGAATCCTTGGAAAGAAAATGTTAGATTTCCTTACTTATTTTATGAAGACTGGTCCAACAACCAGCAGGACTGTGAATCCAAGGGGAGGAAACTGCCTTTTTGTGACTCACAGCCAGGTAACTAAACCTTGAAGGTGTGCAGTATTAGGACATATCTTCTCATATCTTTTCTTGTATAGGAGTAGTAAATTGGGTTTTGAAGTTCTTATTCACAGAGGACTAATAGACAGCCTTTGCCTAATCTGTTTGGGATTAGTTTTAGGTATTTCCCTCTAAAAGGGGACATGCTGGATGCCTTTCCAACATGGGATTGATTTTTCTTTTTGAGTTTGGGAGTGATTCTCTTTTGTGTCCTCTGCTAAAGATGGAAAGCATCCTGCTTATGAGGCAGTCAGTTTTGTGATGGTGTTTGTTGTTAATATCTCTGTGTTGTCTGTAACCCAATTTTTGCCACTTCTTGCTCTATAACCTTGTGAAAATCTTCCACTTTTTAGCCCAGTAGTTTCAGCGCCGTGCTGTTGTTTGCTTGGTTTTATAGATAACTTCATTGAAGCTACAGCTGATAAAATAATTCATCTTTCTTACTACTTTATTACTCTGGGTCTCATTATTAGCAACTGTTCCTGTGGCCCTCTGTATCCATTTTTTTTCTTTCACTGTTCCATGCAGACACCCTCAGCCAATATCTCCAGTCTCTTTGTACATTCATGAGCCTGTCTGCTCAGTCCTTCTGAGGATGACCGCCTGTACACTTTTCCCTCGTCTGGTGACCATTTCTGTGACTATTTTTCTTCTCCCTATTCTGTTCCTTTGTATGTCCAGCCTTTCTCAGACTTGATTATACACCGAGTTCCCTTTTGACATTCTCCTTCCAACAGGTATGAAATGTTACAGAATGGTTACACTAACAGTAGATGCACGTTTGTTATCAACATAGCCTTTTTTATGTTAAAAAGCATATTTTCCTTACTTTCCCTTCTTACAGTTAATTATTCTCCTTTATTAAAATGGTTGACAATGCTCACGTCTGATGATGTGAGCAGACTTTAAAAAAGCAAAATTTCATGGCAACTGAAGCCTTTATTTTTTTCCTTTGAAGTGTCCGTCATTCCATTAAGCATAAAAATATTCTGGTGTTTCCAATAATTCTTATTTTTTTAACAAATAATTTGTAAAATTGAAACCATATATTCAGCATATAGCCATTCTTAGAATGTGAATGCTTATGTGTTTGAGAAATGCCATGCTGTAAACTTTTTTACTTAATTATATGTGAAGCATGGAGAGAAATGAAATGGTTTATGTGACTCAGAGTCAAATTTGGTGTAGAAAACTTACCACATTTGATTTTTTTCTTCCAGAAGAAGAATCAACCTTTGTCATTATCAAATGTGCTTCTGTTCACAATTTTTATGTACTCTTTCTTGGTATTTCTGCTGTTAGCAATAATGGTATGTCAGCTGCTTCAGTCTTTCACTGTCCTGTTACCTCATTTTGCTTCTGTCCAATTTCACTTTGGTTTTTAAGGCATTTCATCTTTGTGTCCAAATTCATCCGAGCCACTGTTCTGTCCCTTCATGGGGGTACATTTTAAACTCACATATCTGCACCATTATGTTTGAATTTCCATGCCTACTTACACTCTTTATCTAAAAAAGGCTGATGAATGGTTATTGTATTTCTCATGATACTTAGTGTGAGATCAGAGCCTCTTCTCTGCCTTTACTGACATCTGGGGCTGGCTTGTCCTGTGTCTCTGAATTTGGCTTATGGTGTTAAAGGCTTCATTTCTTTTTAGCATTGTGTGTAATTTCACAAGTATTACAAAAACAAAACTACCAAACAGTTCAGATAAATATTAATTTTGGTTTTCCAAAGGCATTGCTGCTTAAATATTAGTTTTTTTAAGGAAAACTTAGAAGTGTTTCAGACCTTTTCTGTTTGTACATGAAAGTGTACAAATTGAAATATATAGTGCTGAAGAGTCCAAATACGTTTTTGTACTATGGATCTGTTTTAATATTTATATTGGAGGAAAATTGACATGATGCTGTGGTCCAGACAATGGTAAACTGATGTGACGAGTATCTGACATTTTTCAGTGTCACAAGAAACTGAAAAACAAGGAAAACCCCCTTTCTCTGGATAGATAGGATTAGACAACCAAATATTAAGGACTGTATTAATAGTCATTAATATATTTTGCATGGTGGTTTTTAAGCATAAAGATCACAGAGAAACGTGCAGACGTGTTTCATATATTGCAGACTTGAAATTAGATATTTGGCAAGGCGTTGTTAACTTTGTAATTAATTATAAATTTATTCCAATGAACTTCTGTAATTTTGTGAGACTATTAATTAAAAGACAAACCACAGTGTTATGACATCAGTGGTTTTGGCCAGACTGAAGTGAAAACAGATGAATATCTGTTTCTGTGGTTGACTCTTCTGAACTTGGTGTAAGCTAAAGAAATTCAGATTTGTGATTTTCCCTGGCAGTGTCTATATTGATGCTACCTGTGTTAGATCAGCAGTTTAATTTGTGTTCCTGGTTGAAGTTCCCTCTGATTTCTGGATTGTGACCAAAGCCATGTGCAAGAACTGTTTAAGGAGAGCTGAAACAGGACAGTGTAGTTCATTCCTCTTTCAGACAGCTGTGTCTCTCAAGTTTTACTGTTCCCAGATAATATAAGTGCTAAACTGTTTGAAGGTCCAGGCTAGTGTTCAGCTTAATTTAGATTTGTTTGTTGCAAGTTCTGGTTTACTTATTTATGGTAGGTTTTACCATTATTACCTTGAATGAGATATATTGGCTGTAGTCCCTGGGATTGTGCTCAGGGTGAGTTGGATGTTAGGAGCTCTCTTCCATTTCTCTCTGGATATGAGATGTAGTCTTGCTCTTTGCTGCTGTGCTTGTGAATTTTTCTGCCATTTTCTGTCACTTTTTCAGAGTGCTGATTAGGACACCTTTTGGTGTTTTCATCACCACAGAGGTGATGACTTCTCCCAAAGTATCTTTCGTACAAGGAAAGGTGATTTTTTTTTATATTTTATAAATATGAGAAAATTAGGTATCAACAGATTGTTTCTCAGGGCAGGGGTTGTGTTACTCTTACCTGTTCTCCTGAAGGCTATTAAGTGTTGCTGGTATCGTTTCTGTTGAATTTGTTTGTAAAATAATCTCTGCTTTTACGTACTTGAGTACTGCTTTTAGTCCTTGTCCAGTCTGTGGCACAAAGGAGCCATACCTAGTATCTGGTAGAGATCATAGTGTTTTTCAGGTGTTAAAGGCATCCATTTCAGCTGCATCTGTAAGAATAAGTTGCACATTACTACCATTGGAAGACATGTGGGTGAAGCCTTTGAAGGTGATATGTGTAATGTTGTGAAATGAGTCAGGACTACCATTGTATTGTTCAAATGCATATCCGGTTCTGGAATCTTCTTACAGAATACACCACAATATGAAACATGAGCTAAATGGATCAACAATGATCAACTGAGAGCTCTGTTGCCTCTTCATGTAAATACCTTTTCTGTACTCCTATGAACATGATCTTGAGATATGGTCTTAAGTCTTCTTTATACCATGTCATTGAAAAACATCAGCTGTGCTTGTAATCCTCTTTGAAGGAATATGGAATTTTGAAATTCATAATTATGCAAATACATAAGGAGACTTTTTTAAGTCTCCTTGGTTTGCTGGCAGTAATAAAGTCTTGTTCTTAAGAGTATTGAGAGGCGAGCAAGGTGTAAAATAATTTTTTGCTGTTGCCACTGTGGCTTTCCTTTGACTTCTATTCACAGTGGCATTGGTTGTGTTTCAGTTATCACCTCAGAAGGTTTCTTTCTTGTACTGAATGACTCTGAGTGATGAGATTCATGTTCTTGGAGCTCTGTATTAGCCGTCAGCTGTTGCTCTTCTTTGATACTAAGATACTGCTGCAACTCAGGAAATATTTTGGAATACATTGTAAAGCAAAAACAGCAAAAGAATTTTTGAAAAAACATTTAGGTTCCATGTAAGAGAGACTCTTACCTTCTTGTAACAGATAAGATCTCTACTTGTCTTGGAAACTTGCAAGGGCAAGAATAATAAAATGGAGAATAATAAAATGTTCCATACTTCATTAACTAATTCTTCTACAGAAGTGGTAGTTGCTGCTAAATTATTTTCAATTTACTGAGATTTTTTTTATCTACTAAGGTGGATCTCCATTAGTAGAAAAAACTTCTCTATTCTTTCTTGCTCATGGGCTTTTATTTACCTACCTTGCAATGATACTATGTGTGGAGTAATGTTAGTGGTATACTCAGCACTTCAACAGCTTGTTTCAGAAGTTCATAGAGGTACTTTAAAAGTAAAGAATAAAACCCCCATGATCTTTTCATCCCTGGTTAACCTGTGACCTCCGTTGTTTCAAGCTAAGAAAAATATTTTCATTGGTAAATCGCAAAGTTCCTTGAGTACGCTGGTCTTGCTGTTCTGTAGATGGGGAATGGGAGAAGCATTTGGGGCTTTAAGCTAAATATTGATCAAATCCAGATGAGCCAGCTGAGTGCTTAAAGTAGGAGAAGCTCTTTGTGCTGAATTCTAGTTCTGTCCTCTGCTTTGTGGTGGCATGGAGAGCACAGCTGCTATCCATCCCTCAGGAAAAAAGGGAATACATACCCCAGGGCATTTATCTCAAGTTTCTGCTCTACAGACTTAGTGTGATGAGGTAAATATGGGGAAGGTTCTGCTGAAATTGATATAGATGAGTTTTGCTAGTGCAATGTTCAAATGTACTTTGAGGTAAAGAAAGAAGACAAGACTTGGAGGTTTTGTGGGCTTTGGTTTCATTTGTTTTTTGAGGAATACTGTTTTTTAATTTGTGTGCCTGTCTATACAGTAAATGTGATTATAAAATCAAACATTTAAAACTCTTGAACTGTCTTGTCATTTCCTACTAACCCTGTTGCTTCTAAAAAGTAGAAATAATGTCTTCATAGCTGAGGCATTCTGTTTGTGTATCAGTGCACTGGCAGTCATGAATGCGAGGAGGTTATCAGCTTTCAGTATGTGTTTTATATAAGTCTATTACAAAATTAAAAAGGCTGACTTTAAAACATACTTTCATTGTGAGATTCATCAATATTTGTGAAAAGGAGATGTTTTACAGCCTTAAAATTACTTTTGAAAGTGTCCATAAGCATACCATCATTATACTTTGTTTCCTCCACAGGCATTTGTAAAGGATGTGCATGAAGATTCAATAACAGTTTCATTTGAAAACAAGTAAGTGTATTGCTGGTGTTGTACCTGTAAATGACAGAGTATCAACCTTGCATTTGATTGACCTAAATGTGGCTTAGTGTGGAATAGGGTACATTAGATACACTAAACTTGCTGCTGGCATGTTTTAAAGTTATATTTAGTATCTACTATTTTGTGACATTTCTGTATAAATGCTTTTAATGGTTTAAATGCTTTCAAGTGCAAAACCATAGTAACATGGGTTTTGCTGGGAAGATAATAATGTTGTTACTGAATTTACGTGATGACAGCCCGTGTTTGACTAAGTCAACAGTTGTACCATTACTGACTCTTTCACATGTGAATGTCTTGCATTAGTTTTAGAAGATTCCATTATTACAAAATTTGTTCTATAGATAAATGATGAATACCAATTTTCTGATCAAGAAACTAAAATTATCCAGTCTCCATTAAAGAAACTGAAAAATAAAACTGTATTCAGACTGGATCCTGATCAAATTTTCATTACCTGTAGTAGAACTAAAGAAAAAGAAGATACAGGCTTGTTTTGAAGGAAATACCCAAATGTGTTATGGAATGTTTTTTAATCTGTGTTTCTAATGTTGGGGTTAAAAACCATACCTGTAAATAGAGGAAGAGCTTCTACTAGAAGATTCAAAAAACTGAAGGTATCAGGGTTTCATTTTAGATGCTTAATGGCCATTTAGATATGTTTTTTTCTTATTATGCATGCATTGGATCACATTACCTTTAGTACATATATGCACAAAAGCTCCACAGAATTTGAAACTGTAAAATTAATGGATTAAAAATGTTTGATTTTGTTTACAAAGAATATGAAAATATTTAGACCATTCACTGTGATTTTTGTTTGTAGCTGGCAACCAGAGAGACAAATCCCATTCCATGATGTGAGGTTCCCACCACCTGCAGGCTATAATAAAGACATAAATGAAAGCGATGAAGTAGAGGTGTGTATGCTCCATTAACAGCTCTTGTCTTGAGAAGTGAGAGAACTTGCTGTGAAAAATGTCAGCCAAGCCACTGGAAGGTTTGCTTCCATGTTAGGTGATGTCACCTTCTTTGATTCCAAGTACTGCAGAAAACACAGTGTCAGGCACATCACCAAAGCCAGAGTCTGACAGTAGTAAACCATGCAAATTCCATGTACCATGACCTCCATGCTGAGTTACAAATATGCTGATTTACAAACATGATCAGTGTTTCATTGATTACAGATCAGTCCTTTTTAGGACTGGATTAATTCAGAACTAGGTGATGAGCTGTATTTATTAAGCTGTAAGGTAATAAGGTCTCTATTAGAAAAGCTTCAAGCTGAATCAGATAATTTGCATTATGTGTGTATACATAAAAACATAGAAATATATGTGTATATGTAAATAGTTATGTGTATATGCAAAGAGATTGACTTTAAAGCAGCATATTTCTAAAACCTCCTTGTTTTAGAAAATTGTAACACTTATTTTATAATTAATTTAAAGAAAGAAGACTTGCAAGATTAGCATTCCACTTGCATGCTCTGTAGGTTTTTGATTTGAAAGATAAGAAAATGGCAAGACTTCTGTAATGTGGATGTGGCTGATAGCATATATGTGCTAAAGAAGTGTAGATGTGTGACCTCCCTCTCACCCACTGGTAGGACCTCTTCAGACCTACACACTATTAGAAATACTGTTACTTAAGTATTAACAGATGTAAAAGTCTGAATTATCTCTCTTTTGACTGCGTGCAAGACTGAGGCAGCTAATATCAGTAGATTGGGCACTGTATTATTTATTATTTGTCTATACAATCTTGCTGTTACATGCTTTCTGTGTTGTGCTCAGAGACTTTGTGTACTAAGATGTTTTGCTGGATTTTGTTCCTATGGAGTTCCTGATCATATTAGTGTCAGCTTTTGTGATGTCTTTTAAGGATATAATGTATGTATTTTGTTCAGGTTTATTCCAGGGCAAATGAAAAAGAACCCTGCTGTTGGTGGTTGGCTAAAGTGAGAATGATAAAGGGTGAGGTAGG
>VYZP01063030.1:4821-36290 GCA_013400635.1 Hypocryptadius cinnamomeus
TTTTTTTTTTTTTTTTTCCTGGGCAAATAGTATTACAAACCCTTTTAAATCTGAATTTGTTTGAATATGTAATGAAAGACTCGAAGTTCTATAGCGAATGAGGAGGAGAAAATTTAAATTTTATCCCCTGTAGAGAAAAGACAGGCAACTCCTGAGGGTGGTCTGAACAGCTATGAAAAGAGCTGTGGAATAAAACTCAGGTGGGGTAGAGGCAGGAAGAAAGCAGGGATAGTTATCAGGATACTGGCAGGTTGAATTCTATGTTTTTGTGGGGGTTTTTTTGTGATAAATGTGAATGCTTTATATTACTTAATATTTTGTTTATTGTTTTTATTTATATGATAGCTTTAGGCTGAAATAATGAGTTTTAATCTGAGTTTTAATGATTGTCTTCTCGTTCTGACTTCTGTGCTGTTTCCTGGCAGAGCAGGGAGAGAGGTCCATTACAAGATAAATAATCCAATTTTTTCTGCCAGATTGGCTGTTAGGGAAAATAGGAAATCCTTGAGTTAGGGAGAATGGGAAATCCTTGGCACATACTCAAGTACTTGATGAAGCATCCTTTTATTCAGATTCTTGATTTTTCCATTTTGATTTTCCTTCCTGGAAGTGTGAAGGACAGTTATTTCCTAAATCTTTTTTCAAGTGTGGGCTGGATTGGCTGGGTTTTTATGGGAAATAATAATTACGTTTAAAAAAGGAAGTTTTAAGATACAGTTACTTGGGGAGATAAAATCAGAATTGTTCAACTCATAGAAGAAATCTTTATGAAAACAATGCATGTGTTTGAACTAAGGGATTTATTAAGCACTTGTGGCTTCTCCCGTGTCTCATTTTTGGGGTCTTTAGAAGTCCCAGATCTGTTGAATTGCCCCCTGCTTCCCGTTTTTCATTGGAAACTCAAAGAGGAGGAGAATAACTTCTGCTGGCAGTGTTTCCTGCTGCTGGATGAGCAGCTGTGGAGCTGAGGGAGGGTGACACAGGGAGAATATTCTGGCTGCAGACAGAGCCACATCTGCCCAGTGCCAGCTTTGTGCTCCAAGTCCTGGCTCCTCGTGCCCGGCTGGTGACGGCTTCCACTCCGCTAATTCCATGGATTTTGGAACATCAGCAGCAGTGTTTCAGCCTTGTTTACTATTTAATTAAACCAGACTGTAATTAAGTTGGATCTTCATGTAAGCTGTTGTTTTAATTGAGGCTAATTTATTTAAGGCCTCCAGTTTGCTTTTTTGTTCTTGGTGGAATTCACTTTACCTGCCCCAAATGGGGGCTGCCGAAGCACCTGGTTTTCCTTTGGCACATTACCCTTCCCATTTCCTTGCACCCACTGCAGGAAGGCACCAGTGCTGCAGTAAATAGATTAGCCCATTGGTGTGGAATCAGGGATGAAGAATCAGTCTCTCCTGGAGCTTGTTTGACTTCAAGCGTGAAACTATAAAGTGTTTGTGATAGCTCACAGCGTTCCCCCTCTCCCTACCAGGAGCTGATTAATATGCTGATAAGATGCTGTGATTCATGAACCTCTGCTAGGCTGGCTCTGTGTTCGGTGCAGTTACTCCTAAATAATAAATGGTAATAAAGTCCAAGAGCCCAAGGATGCGGAGCTGGCTGGGGAATCTCCAGGGGGTTTGTGTCACGTTGCTCCAGAGCACGGTGTTTCTCGGGTCCTGCTGTGGGAGGGATGCTCACAGAATCCTGGGATGCTTTCTGCAAGGGACCTGGAAGATCATCTCATTCCAATCCCCAGCCTTGGGCAGGGACACCTCCCACTGTCCCAGGCTGCTCCAAGCCCCAATGTCCAGCCTGAACTTGGGCACTTCCAGGGATCCAGGGGCAGCCGCAGCTTCTCTGGGCACCCTGTGCCAGGGAATAATTCCTTCCCAATATCCATCCATCCCTGCTCTCTGGGAAGCCATTCCCTGTGTCCTGTCCCTCCATGCCTTGTCCCCAGTCCCTCTCCAGCTCTCCTGGAGCCCCTTTAGGCCCTGGAAAGGCTCTGAGCTCTCCCTGGAGCCTTCTCCTCTCCAGGTGAGCACCCCCAGCTCTCCCAGCCTGGCTTCAGAGCAGAGGGGTTTTCCCTGCATAGGACCCCTTCATGCTCCTGAGCTGGGCTGTTTGCAGCACTCCCAAGTTGAAAATTCCCAAGTTTTGTCATTTTTTTCTTCCCCAAGGTGAAACCACAACATTTGTTTGGACATAATGATGAGCAGAGGGAATCTGTGCCCTCCGGACGTTGGTTTTGTTGGCAGGACAGGCGGTGAAGGATTCTCACGTGTGTTCCTGTCCTAATGCCTGTCATTTGTGTTCATTGTTGAACCTCAGACACAACTGCACATGTGAGGAGTGACCTCATTTACTCCTGACTGTTCCTTTAATTTATTGTGGTGTTGAAAGTCAGTGGCCTTCAATGCTGTAGAAGACGGAAGGATGTTCCGATAGGATTTCTGCTGTCGGCTTTTAATCCTCCTTTGCATACTCTCTGTGGGACAAAGATAATTCTAGGCATGATTTCAGCCTTTCTTATTAACTTACAATTATAATTTGGCTGTATGCTTCTCTGGAAATGCTGGGCCTTTGATGGCAGATCAGCTCTTAGGCCACACGAAGCATGTTCTTTCCCAGCTACTCTGTGAAAGGGGATGAACCTTATATTTTTTCTCTTTCTTTTTGGCATTCCTCAGCATTTTCACGGGAGCACTGAGGAACACGGGGCAAATGGCAGGGTTGAGGTGCTCTGTCCTTACTTCTCCTTCTGCTCTAAGATGTGCATGCACGTCAGCCCCTTCCATTGATTGGGAAATGCCATTCCTGGATTTAATTAGGTGATCCATCGCTTACCGGGTCTGTAAAACAGGAATTCTAAACCGTGTTCAGGGTGTTGAATTGATTTCAGGGTGATTAAAAATGTATGAAGTGGATACAGTGAATATTTTTCCTCTGGCGTTTCTTCATGTTTATTAATTGGTGTGTATAGAGCAGACAGGAAAATCCTACTTGACTGGGAGAAGAATGAGCTGTGACTTGTGTAGGCTCTCATTGTTTTCATGTTTGAATGCGTGATTTTCGTACGGGAATACTTCCAAACAACTTGCTGAATTCCTTAGTGCTGAGAGCTGCTGAGTTTCAGCACTGAGATCAACAGTGGATAAATCACCATCTTCCTAATGAATGAACTCAGGCACTTTCTTGAGGTTGTAAAAAGCATAAAGCCACTAAGGAAGGAGGGTGGAGTAGTTTGCTGTTTGGGAGAAGGAAGCAGAGGGGTTTGGGTCAGATTAGGGATGTTTGTGAGTGGCAGAGGTTGCTCAGGGCAATGGTGGAATCATCATTCCTGGAATTGTTCCAAAGCCACGTGGATGTGGCACTTGGGGACATGGGGCAGTGGTGGCCTTGGCAGTGCTGGGGAACAGTTGGACTCGATGGTCTTGGAGGGCTTTTCCAACCTTAATGACTCTGTGGTTCTAAAATAATTCATGACATCCACTGAGCTCCTTTGCAGATTGGTCCAGCTGATGCCAGCCTTCCAAGGAGTTCATAGAAACTTTGGGAAACATCCCTCACCCCCTGTTTTGTAACTGTTTGGAGAAGGTTTTACAGGCTTTTGAGTCCCCCTGTGCTGTGAAGAAACAGAATAGTCTCAGATCTTAAAAGCAAACAAAACTCATGTTTTGTTTTCCCAAATGACCTCATTGTGGGCCTTTTCCTCCTCCAGGCTCGGGTGAGTCCATGCAACTGGTTTATTTCTGCCTCATTTCTTGGCTGCAATATTGATTTTGGTTTTCCTTGTGGTGGAAAAGAAATAAAAAGATTAAATGACCACTCTTGAAGAGGGCTGGGGAAAAATTGTGAGGCAGAGAAGCAAAAAGCATAGGTGGGAAAAAAAAAGATGGCCTTGGGAACATGTTTTGAAGAGAAAAGTGCTCAATTTAAAGAAAATAAAAGGTGAACAGAGAATTTTCTTGTGTCTCAATTGCTTTTATAGAGTACAGGCACATCTTGTGAAGTTCTTCACTCACCTGGGGAAAAGAGAAGCTTTATTTTTAACCATGAGCCCTCCCAAATTTCTGTCTTAAATTGCATACAGATGAACTCTAACCAGTGCTTTTGGCTTTTAAGTCCACATTCAGTATTAAAATTGATAACTGCAGGGGTTTTTTGTTGTCTTCTTTCTTAGTGTGTGTATATCAGAGAATGAAACTGGGTTTGAGTGGCTTATTAATTTCTGGTGTTTTTCTGAGCCATCTCCTTTTTCCTTGTTTTAGCCATGATCAATTGTTTTTCATTTAAAACTTCTTTTTCTGCATGCTCCCTTCACTTCCATATCTTTTCCTAAGTTACTCCTGCTCTGCTTCTGAACAAGGAGCCTCTGTGTAGGAAGTCAAAATCATTGGCATTTCAGCATCACAGAACCATTGAAGCTGGAAAAGAGCTTCAACATGATCCAAGCCCAGATATTCCCTAGCACTGCCAAAGCCACCACTGCCCCATGTCCCCAAGTGCCACATCCACATGGCTTTCCAGTTCCTTCAGGGACAGGGAATTTGGGAAACTTTGCCACAGGTTCCATGGAGCTGGAGTGTGCCCTTGTCATTCTGCAAGTTGGAGATGGGGGTTCATAACCCAGGATGGAAACATCTTCTGGCCCTGGCTGCCCACATTTCAGGGAATCTCTCATCCAGAGTTAAAATTTCACCCACTCTAAAATAAAGGCTTTTTCCTGCATCTTTCTTTCTACCACTTGCAGTTCAAATTCATATGCTGGCTTGTTTTTCTCTGTGCATGTTTGCACCCCACACATTCAATACCTCTTAAATCCCCAGGTGCTTCAATTAAATTATTGCAAATAAGCTCCAAGGCTGCCTTGTGATCCGTTGAAAACCCTTAATATTTGCCGCCTTTCCTTCCCCCCACACCTTTTTTTTTCATCTTGCACAGCAAATAAGTGGTCAGATCCTTGTTATGTTTTTTCAGGCTGATGGTAATAAATTAAAATTTAGTGGCTTGACTTCTGCAAAAATGTTTTTAGATTAAATATTGAGTTTTTCTTCCCTCCCGGTGCACAATTATTTCTCACACCGGGCACAGTCAATGTGATCCAGCACAGAGGTTTGTACAGACAGAAACGTGAGCTGGCCCAGGCTTGGAAAAGGCTTTTATGAGCTTCAGAAATAATTCCCTGGTTTGTACCAGATCTGTTAATTACTGGGTCTGTTTTCCTACTGTGCTTTATACCTAATATCTTATTTCTAATTTAGTGGGGATCAGCTTTCCCGAAGCGGAGCGCTTGAGTTTATTAATCACAGAATCCCAGGATGGTTTGGGTTGGGAGGGACCTTAAAGGTCCTCCAGTTGCAGATCTGTTTTGCTGTTCCATTTCATTAGACTTAGCCTGGTGTGAGGCCAAAATCAGGTGTTGCTTATATGCAAATGCATTCATATACTTATTTTAAAGTGTGTGTGGCTGCTCTTCCCTCTCCCTGCGCTCGCTGGCACTCGGCCCCGTTTCATCTGATGCAGTACTGGGCTAGAATTTTAATGTCTCTGCGGCCAGCCATGATTTATTAGATCCCAAAGCTCTGGCTCTGAGTGCAGGAAGAAAATATTGCAGCAGTGAGCTGCCTTGGCACTGCTCGAATAAATGAGTCCTGAAAGACTCTTTAGTGTTGCAGCCTTTTTTCCCTTCTCCTCCCCTGGCCCCCAGTGCTCCTTCCCCCCTGCCCGACCCCTGGATTTCTGCTGATGGTGGGAAGTGCTCGTTTCCTTGCAGGAATTGCCATCTCCGGGTCTCTTACAGGAATGGATTTGTCAACAGCCTCGTCATGTAGAGTTCTTTGAATTCCCAGAATGAGCTGCTATCCTTCATCTGGGAAAAAAAAAATCAGCTTTTGTGGCAGGGTGCAAGGCTTGGGATCCTGGTGATGAACTGGTGGTACAGAGAGGAGATCACAGAATTCCAGGATGGTTTGGGTTGGAAGAGACCTTAAAGGTTCCACCCCCTGGCATGGGCAGGGACACCTTCCACTGTCCCAGGCTGCTCCAAGCTCTGTCCAACCTGGCCTTGGACACTGCCAGGGATCCAGGGGCTGCATGTGCCAGGGCCTCACAGGGAACAATTCCTGCCCAATATCCCACCCCGCCCTGCCCTCTGGCAGTGGGAAGCCATTCCCTGTGTCCTGTCCCTCCCTCCTCTGTCCCCAGTCCCTCTCCAGCTCTCCTGGAGCCCCTTCAGGCCCTGCAAGGGCTCTGAGCTCTCCCTGGAGCCTTCTCCTCCCCAAGTGAGCACCCCCAGCTCTCCCAGCCTGGCTCCAGCCCTGGAACCTCCTCTGGGCTCTCTCCAGCAGAGCCTTATCTTACCTGTTGTGAGGTCCCATTTCAGCAGGGACCTGAGGAAATACAGCCAGGACCTCAGTATTGCCAGGAACAGCAGCAGTGTGTGACCACCACGCGGTGCTGGCTGTGCTCCTCTCTGCTCCCCAGCCCCTCCTTCCAGAGAGCTGCCAGCCCAGCAGCCCTTCCTGGGAGCAGCTCTGAGTAGTTTCACTTCATCAACAAAATAATCTTCAGGAACAAGTAGAGTAAAGAAGAAGTTGGGCTGAAAAGATGAGCTTTCAGAAGACTGAGAGCAGTCAAGGTGAGGGTTTGGGAGGAGAAGTACAAGGAAGAAACCCTGGAGTAGTAACAGGTGAAACTTTGGAGCTTATAGTTACAAAATTCACTTGAGTAAGTAACCAGAGGAAATGTCCACTTTATGCTTGATTTGTTGCCAGCTATTTACACTTAAAAATGACATTTCTGTGCCTCATCATTAGAGACCTCATGTTTGGCAGCAAAGAGCATCCATCTCCAGGGAGAAGAGGTTGATTCCGTGGCACTCCCAGGAGATGCAAAGCACATGGTGACTGTACATGAAATCACATAGGGGAAAACCTTGATTTTTACAGCTGAACAATGAAGAGTTTCATTCAGAAAGATGAATGTGTTTAGGCATCTGAATGTCTGTTTACCTCTAGTTCTTTTTATTTCAAATTAAGAACTCTGTTGAGGTGAAGAGCATTCTGTGGTGAAGAGAAACGTGTTCTGTGCAGGCACTGTGTTGCCAGAATAATTCTTCTCTCCCCTTAAAACAGTTAAGGAAACAGTAGTATAATGGACTATCATAGTAATTTCAGGGTGAGCAGAGCAATTTTCCACAAAAATAACAATTATGTTGTCATCAAACAAGGCATGGTTTGCTCTGAGCCCATTAATATAATTGAGGGTCTCATTGAATGCACGAGCAGCAGGTTGGTCACTTACACCCAACACCCCCAGCTCTCCCAGCCTGGCCCCAGAGCAGAGGGACTCCAGCCCCTGGAGCCTCCTCTGCACTGGAAATCCAGATTATTTTCCCCTAGTTTGGGTGCCTTAAAAATTGGACATTCTGTGATATTTAATGTGAACTCTGGTTTGAGAAGAGGTTGTCAAGATGGGACTTGAGTCACAAAATCCCAGACTAGTTTGGGCTGGGAGGGACCTTAAAACCCATCCAGTGCCACCCCTGCCATGGCAGGGACACCTTCCACTATCCCAGGCTGCTCCAAACCCCATCCAACCTGCCCTTGGACACTTCCAGGGATCCAGGGACAGCCACAGCTTCTCTGGGCATCTGTGCCAGGGCCTGCCCACCCTCACAGCCAAGAATTCCTACCCAAAATCCTTCATCTGTTCAAGGATTTTAATCCCTGGGGTTTTTCCCCTCCTTTTGTTGCTTCACTTTGGCTGTGGAGTTTTAAATTTTTCTTCTAATCCCCACAGTCCTTTCTCTCTCCCTTGCTCCCAAGCTGTCTGGTTCCTTGCAGGCACTAACATGGAATTCTCCCATGGAAGACACTGGATCCATTATGAATAAAGATGAAGTAGAAGTGGAATGCTTTCCCATTAATTTCAAACTTTGGTTATCATGACAACAGGTTACAACTCTCTCCATTGCCATGACAATCTCCTGCAAAATTGTTAAAATGCTGGCTTATGGTTATTTTTAGTTTGTCCTCTATTCCCATGGAGACCAGCTTTTCCTTGAAGTGTTTGATGCTTTGTGCTTGGAGCCTTTAATGAGCCCCACAGAAGTCTGGAAGTCAGGAAAGGCAGAGGCCTCTGAGGTCAGCCCATCCCTCCATCAGCCTTGAGGGATGCTCGGTGCAGTGGCTTTGCCACTGCTTTTGTTGTATTGTGGGCACTTCTTTTTTATTGTTATTATCTTCTCTTGTGTGATTTTTAACATTTACATTTCCTGTCGTGCCCGAGCTGTTGTATTCTTTGCCTATGACCCTATTTTTTATTGTATTCTTTGCATATGACCCTATTTTTTTTGCATTAAATTCTGTCTGAAAACTTAACATTCTGCACAGGCCACTGAGGGAAAAAAAATCTACAAGAGAAAATGAAAAAGTATAGAGGAGCTTGAACAGGACACATAAAGTGGTAATTTTTTAGTTAAAAATTTTTAGAAAAAAAAACCACACAGAAATTAACTTTTCTGTCTGTCAATTTACCAAGAAGTTTTACTGGAGTAACATTTTCTCAATCAACTGAACATTTACTGGCTTATAATTAATATATTACAAATCAGTTAAGTGTTACAAATTACCTCAAGTAAAAAGGGAACTAAAATTACTTTGTGATCCTCCTTTGTCCATGGGCTTTGATTTTTCCCCCAGGTCTTTCTGGAAGGTGGCTGAGACTGTGTAGGCTTTTTATTTGTATCCATCACACCCTGAATGAGGGTTTTCACTGAACTGGGAATTTTTTTCCACATCTAATAACTGTTAGAGTTGTTCTGTAGTTTCTTAGACATCTTAAATTGTTGTGTCATTAGTACCAGCTGAACTCTGAGCTCCACTCAACCTTCCACTGTCCCAGGTTGCTCCAAGCCCCATCCAACCTGGCCTTGGACACTTCAGGGATCCAGGGGCAACCACAGCCACTCATACAGATAATATTTCTATCAATAATTTTAAACCTCTAGAGAGGCTCAGGAGCTTATCATTGATGGTAAAAATCTCTTTAAATGGTGTAAAACCTTTCTCTCTCTGGGATAATGAAATCCTTTTGCTGTTCAGGTGACTGAATCTTTTTACAGCTGGTAAGAGCAATCAGAAGAGTTTTTAATGCCTCTTGTTTGCAGCATCTCAGTGCTCATCAGAGTCCTTTTGCTCTCTGCTGTGCCTGAGTTTGCCTTTTCCATGCAGAATCCAAATAAAACATGAATTCTGCATAACACAGCCCTCATCTCTAGGATTGAAAGGTTATTTTGGCAGCAGGATTTCCTGGGAAGGTTCATGGCTCAGTTCTACTCTGCACATACAAGGGAAAGTATAAATATGGTGGATTTTTGTAGTACTAACAGTGGTGGTAAGATTTTTATCAGGATGTTGCTCAGCATCCTGTGAGATGCGAGGAAGATAAATCCTGATGCTGAGGCTGGAGAACTTAATTGAAATAATAATCTATAAATCCCTTTAATTTTTTTTTTGTTGTTTCTGCTACTTGTAGAGGGCATGGCATAATTACCCTGATTTGATGTTGATGTTGATTGAGAGGTGTGTGCATTTAAGTGTTCCCACAGAATTCTGGCCATGTGCTGTTCCCAGAATAATTCCTTTGCCCTTTCCATGTGTGGTTAAGAGGCTGTTAATTGGTAATAAAGGTTATAGCTAATATAATATATGTAAGGTATTGACAACACTGCTTATGTTTTTGGGATGGAGTGGGTTTTGTTCCTTGGATTTTTGTTCTTTTCACATTATTTAGGATTACAAGGAATAGAATAGAACAGAACAGAATAGACCATTACTGTTGGAAGGGATCTCCAGCAATCATCTCATCCATCTGCCTGCCTAATTCAGGGCTGATCATGTTATTAAGGGCATTATTATTTGGTTTTTATTTGCAAGTCTGTGACCAGTGAATTAATTTTATGAGACAGTGTTGGTTATAAAATCCACCATGATCTGTTCTTTCTCCAACTTTGGGAGCAGCAGCTACAGGGAAATGCAATGAGAAATCTCCAGGCATGGAAAAATGGAGTTTCCTTCCACTTGAATGTAGCAGAAAATTCAGGTGGTAATGTGATTTTGGAAGGAAGGGGGACTTTTTTTCAGGTTTTCCTATGGGAATTGCCCAGAGAAACTGTGGCTGCCCATCCCTGGGAAAGTTCAAGGCTATGTTGGACACAGCTCAAAGCAACCTGACCTAGTAGAAGATCCCTTCTAATTCAAACCATTCCAGGATTTTGTAACTTCTCCTAAATGTAGATCCTGCTCCAATGCCTTTAGGAGTAAACAAAGACATAAGAACAAAAGAAATCTGTGCAAAATTTTTACACACACAGATGATTTTCTCTCTATGATGACACACCCCAAAAAGCAGGCTTGGTTTCCTTGGCCTATTTTGATATTTTAGCAAAATTACGCTGCATCAAATTTCCAGCTTGAGGAGATGTTTCCCATCCTTGGTTTTAAATGGATTTGGGCTCAGCTCTCCCAGGGCTTCCTGAATAATCTCAGAATGAGGGGCAGCATTTTCACTTTTGTTTTTCCTGTGAAAAAAAGTCTTAGGATGGTAGCCTGGTAGAAAGGGGGCCAGAAGAACTGGTGTGCAAGAAATTCCGGAGGCGTTTGCATCAAGCTCAGGATCAAATCCTGCTGGGCACTGACTCAACTGCCATCGATCCATCCCCTTGTTTGCCTTCCAGCTCTCACTTTAAGCAATGGTTAAATCATCCCTGGGGCTCCCTTGACTAATTGACTGCTCAAGGTGGTCCAGGTGCTTCTGGGCTGCTCCATCTGGCAGCAGCTCCAACCCATCTGGCCCTGTTCTGGCCTTGGAGAAGCCTCTCCTGGGAAGTTTATCCCAAAATCGTTGCTTTCAGAAGTGTTTAAGGAGCAAAGTGAGGTACAGCAACAACCAGGAATTCCTGTCAGTCTGCAGGCCTGGAATGGCTTGGACTGTGAACAAATGCACAAGGAACAACAGGAGTAAATATTACCTGTGTATAAATGATATAAAAAGCCTGACTCCTGCATATTTAGAAAGTGTGGATGTTCAAGCTTCTCACATATTCCTTCAGAGCAACTTTCCGAAGTAAATGCAAAGCCAGTCACCTTCAAAAGGCAGGGAATGTCACCCTGCATTTCTCTTTCCACCTTTGCCAAGCGGGAGGACTTGGCATTCTCCGGAACGGGGAGATTTGATGGATGGCAGGACTTCTAATGTTGCTGGCAAGCAGCGCAGGTTCCATAGGATTTGGCAATGTTAGAGCCTTTTATTTTATTATTCCTTATTTTTAGAGGAATCTTTCAGTTTGCTCTCACTCCTGGTGTAAATCAAGAGCCTCCACAGGGAGGTGTCCAGATATTTCCATGCATGGCACACATTCCACGTCCCCAGTTTACTGATCCAGTCACTAACCACGAGCCTTTCCTTCCGTGCTGTCAATCCCAACGCATTTTTCCAGTGAAACCAAGGTCGTTTCAATCCCTCAGTTGAAGAAGGAACCTGCCCACAGTTTAAAATCAATACTGGGGGCAAGGTTATTTTTAGAAATAAGGTGAAGCCCTGATCCCAAGCACCCAGGGTTTATCCCTGCCTTGGCTGTGTGGTGTTGGGAGGATGCTCCAGCAGGGACTGCTGAGTTTCCTTCCGGCATCGCCCTCGTTATTCCCGAGTGCCTTGGGCTCATCTGTAGGGAAGCAGATTTATTCAGCTCGTGTGAGCCTCTGTATAATCATCCTTAGCTCTGCATTAATGTGCTGAGCAAGTGGAACTGGTTAATGAGAGGAGGAGAAAGGAATCTCTTTTTGTCCCTGCGATGCTCTTGTTCCTGGAAGCAGAGGGGAATAATTAACATTCCAGCCAGGAAGCCGGTTCCTTCAGCAGTGCCTGTTGATGGAACGCGGGGGATACAGGTGAACTAATTCCAGCCAGCCACAGACTTGATGTTTAGCTCTGCCTTTGTTATATAACAACTTTTTAGGTCTTCAAAAAAACCCATTTCTGAGCAGAAATGACCTTCAAGGAATGGTTAAAATAGGAAAGCCGACGTCCCTTTGGTTACCGGTGCACAAACTCATCACTTACATAAACAGGACAAAGGCTTTAATCTCCTTTTGAAGTTATTTGCATCTTTATTGAGGCTTGCAGTGCCTTTTCTTTGGGATCCCACTGATCTGGAAGTGAAGGACACACATGGCTGGAAAACCCACCAGGTTTCCCTGAGGTTCACATCAAACTCACTTGTTAGTCCTCGAGGTGGGACAAAGTGGCAGGATTCAGCTTTGCTGTGAAATCATTAAACCAGGAACTTCTTGGTATTTCTATGCATTTTTTTCTTGTTATTCAACAATCTTCAAAATATTTCTTTCACCTGTTATCCCTTGTTGCTCTTTAAAAGAAGAAAACCTTTGGGGCTTTGAAATTCATTTCTCTGTAGGTTCATTGAAATTCCTTTTCCTGTATGGGATTTCAGCCTTGCTGAGTGGCACGTGACCATCACAATTAATTTCGATCAACAAAAATGACATCTCCAAGAGCTCTTTTGAGACAAATGGTGCTGCATACTCAGAGAAGGTGTTTGGAGAAATGGTGCTACACTGGATCCATTGCTTTGTCATTAACCCCACTGAGAGTCTCCACATCCCTGGGGTGGTTTTGTGGCTGAAGGTGAGGCAGGGACCAAGATCCTTCATGCTCCATTGGTGCAGGATGTCCTTGCTCATCCTGGATGGAGTAGCCAGCAGCAGTTTTGAGTGTTCATATTAAAAACCCCCAAACAAACCTCAGAACATTGCAGTTTTGTGAACCACATCTTGCCAGGATGGGAATTCTCCAGGCTGCAGGATGAGGAAGGTGCTGTGGACAGCGAGGGGTGCCATAATTACATTGCACAGTGCACCTGAACATGAGCTATTGCAGTAATTACTGTTAAATGCTGGCCTGTAATTATAATCCAGCAATATTCCCGGCAGAAACCTTTGTGTGGAAGCTGCAAGGAGCTGTTCTGCATTGGTGACTTGGAAGTAGCTGGAAGAAATTCAAAACATCTTCATATAAATTACATTTTGGTCATGGTCTGCTCATCCCCAGGGCTTTGCAGGCACAGGTTCCCCTCCTCGACTCCTCCTGCCTCTGAGGCTGCTTTGGGAGCTCATCTTTCCCTTTTCCCATCCCCACCAGCAGGATTTTCCTCATGGACCACAGCAAGCTGGGAGCAGGTTGGGCTTTGCTCCTAGGGAACAGGGACAGGAGAAGAGGGAACAGCCTCAAGCTGTGCCAGGGGAGGCTCAGGGTGGATATTAAGGAAAATTTCTTTGTGGAAAGGGCTGTCTGTCTCTGGCAGTGGTGGAGTCCCTATCCCTGGAGGGATTGTTGTGGGTCCCCTCAAACTCAGGATATTTTGTGACTGCACATTTCTACAAAACCTCATTTTTAAGGCTCATCCTAGGTCTTGCTTTGTGCTGCTCCAGCACTCTGCGGTGGCAGGCAGGGGTCAGGTGAAATCCTTGGCATTGATGTGTGCCCTCCACAAAACCTGCAGGCAATTTTGGGAGAAAACTCCACACTTCCCTTGCACATGAACCCTATGAAATGATTTTCATGAAACATTTCCCTGATTTTGAGCATTTCCCCCACTTTTTTTTAATCATTGGCCAATTTATGTCAGAATGTCAGGACTGAGTCTGATTTAAAGCAGGCTTGAACTTGGTGCATATCATCAAGAAGATGAAATGTTTCTGGATTCCCATCTGTTTGACTGGAATACACCTGGCTTTTGGGACTAGACACATGCTATGCCTAAATCCAAGGCTTTAGAGATAAACCATGACACCAGGATGCCTGACTAATCTCCTGCAGGGATGCTGCTGGGATAAGATAAGGAACTCGTTGGGAATGGTTATTATTGTCTAGGGGGGAGCTGGCAGGGCCCAGGCTGCCAGAAACACCTGATAAGGTCCTGCAAGGCTGGCACCCACAGCTCCTGCCCCGCTGCCATCCTGGGCTTCTGGAGGCCTGTCAGAGCATAAACCAACATCCCTGATTGCAAACAATCCCAGAGGACAGCAGTGCTTCCCTGGATGGTGTTCCTGATGGAGGGACTCATGCAAGGGCAGGTGGGGAGTTGTCAGGAGTTTTCCTTGGCAGGCAATTCCAGGAGAATCAGAATGAGCTGTTATTGGGGTGATATTTTACGTTCCTGTTCCTTCCTAATGCTCTTCTGCAGTAGTTTCAGGGGGCTCAGCCTTGCAGGTTTTATTCCCTCCAGTTCCATATCCACACTGACATTCTCCTTTTCTTAAAAATCCCATTGACTGATTTTTTTTCCATTTTTTTCCCTCCCTGCTTGTGGATTTACATCACCTTTTATAAATATTGTATAAAACACATTCTTTTTTCTGTGTGAGCAAAGAGGATTCTCTGAAGAACAGGGCACGACATCGTTTTAAAATTGAAATAGAGCATTGAAAATTGGCTTTTTTCCTTTAAAAACATTTCAGGTGTATTCAGCAGGATGTAGAAAAAACAAGGAAAATATATCACAGGGTAAAAAAAAAGAGAAATATTTGTGGTTGTGATAACTTGGGGAGTAAAAAGAAAGATATTTTTAATGGGCAAATAAAACTCTTTTAATTCCAGGCTGGGTATTGAATAGCTGGTATCTGTAATTATTCCTAAAACCCAGAGGGCCTAGGAAAATCCCTCTCCACCTCCTTGAGCTGCTTCAGCAGCTTTTCCAGGCCTTCCTTGAGGTCTTAGCTCTGGGCTGGGGTTCCTGCAACTCCCCATTTTGTCCCAGTTCAGCCCAGTTCTTCTCCTGCCTATTCAGCCCAGGATGTGACAGTGATGTTACATTTCATTTGGCAAATAAACTGAAAACATAATAACAATTCCATTCTATTTAAGGAATAATTAATATTTATTCTTGCCTCAACACCCCATTTGCCTGCCAGCCAGTCTGCTTGAGTTTAATACAAATTATTTCATTCAACTCTAAATGTTTCATTTCATTCATTTATGAGGAAATGAAAGGAAGTGAAGAGGGAAGAGAGTTACTAATTTTCATAAAATCACAGGTTTCCCAGGATGGTGCCTGCTCCATTTTGGTTTAACAGTGGAACAGGAGCAGAGTCCAAATGAATGTGCAGAAAGTTCATTCCTCAGGATATTTTTTTGTACCATAAATTTGAATCAGAGTCACTGGATAATTCAGGTTGGAAAAGATTTCTGGAAATCCTCAGGTCCAGCTGGGCTCAGGTTGGTCAGAGCCTTGTCCAGTGGACAGAAGTCAAGGGAGTTTTCTGGGTTTTGGCAGGTTTTCAGGTTTTGCAGGAGGAAGTTCTCCTGGCTTTGCTGCCAGGTTTTGAAAGCACAGGATTTCCAGAGGATCCAGGATGTTGTAGCTGGATATTTGCACTTTTATATACAGAGCACCTCTGCCATGGAGCCAGGCTGGGAGAGCTGGGGGTGCTCACCTGGAGAGGAGAAGGCTCCAGGGAGAGCTCAGAGCCCTTGCAGGGCCTGAAGGGGCTCCAGGAGAGCTGGAGAGGGACTGGGGACAAGGCATGGAGGGACAAGAAAAGGGGGAACAGAGAGCAGGAATAGTGGGAGCTCTGGTAATCAAAGTGCAGCACTTCAAGCTGGCCCCATCTCCTCCTCCATGGCTGGACCAAAAGCTTCCTTTTAGTCCTTACAAATACACAGTTCTTCCTTTTCCTCCTTACAAATTTCCTTGAAAAATTTTATGGCTTTTATGGGCAGACTCATTATCCTTTGCTGCAACAGCAATCTGCACATTGGTTGCATGATTTTTAATTTTTTTTAAAAATTATTTTTATTTCCCCAAAGTTTGCAGACTCTATGGACACAAAGCTTTTGCAGCTGGTGCCACTTTTTCAATGGATTTCCACATCCTCCCGAATTCAGGGGGATGAGTCACCTGGCAGGAAGAGGAAAGGAGCAGCAGTGCTGTCTCATCCCAAACACATCCTCATTCATACCAGTGCCTTGGGGTGCTGCACGTTGTGTGTGGGGAGCATTTGCTTGGTTTTGTTTTCCAAGGATGTGCAATTGGTGGGGATACAAAAAGCTGGTGCTGCTCACAGTTTCTGGGATAGCAAATCAAAGAGTAACAGCTGAGAGAAGGTGGGAATTGTAGTCGTGGAACTGTTTGGGTTCATTTAAACATTTAAAGCTCATTAAAGGGACATTTAAAGCTCATCTCATTCCACCACTTGCCATGGGCAGGGACACCTTCCACTGTCCCACGTTGCTCCAAACCCTCTCCAACCTGGCCTTGGCCACTTCCAGGGATCCAGGGGCAGCCACAGCTTTTCTGGGCACCCTGTGCCAGGGCCTGCCCACCCTCATGGGGAGCAATTCCTTGCTGATATCCAATTTAAACCCACTCTGTATCACTTTGAAGCCGTTCCCCCTCTGAGATCTCTCCAGCAGCTCCAGGTGCTGCTGCTGTGTCCCAGGGCTGGGGCAGCTCTGCAGGTGGGGTCTCACCTGAGCTCAGGGACAGAATCCCCCTTCTCCTGCTGCCCATGCTGGGGGATCAGCCCAGGACATGGGTGGTTCTGGGTTGCAGGGAATAAAGAAAGGAAAAAAACCTGCAAGAATAGCAGAATTTTCTCCCAGAGCCACCTCAGCTCTTTTGTTGGGACCCATCTGTGCTCTCTCCCAAGAGCACTGCCCAACATTTTCCTGCCTTAGCTCAGCCCAGAGCACATTTTCTGGTTATCAGGAGGAATCAGGGCATCACTCAGCAAATGCTCAGCTCAATTTTCTTCCTGGAAAGCTGACTTGGTCTTGCAGTTGAGCTCATCTGGACTTTAATTTCCTAATTAATGATCTTCTTCCTAGGAAGCAAAGTACAAATCCAAGAAAACAGATGATGGTCATATCATGTCCCTGTGCTGTCTTTCCAAAATAGGACAGGGAAGGCTGGATCAGTGCACTGTGATACTGTCTTGTGTCAAATTCTGTCCAAATTAAGAATCATGAGGAAGTGCTGTGTGCTCCTGTTAAAAATTCACATCCAGGGAGTGGTGAATGTGTCCCTGTCAGCTCCCAGCTTTTCCTTCCTCTCTGTGTATATTCTCTTTATTCTTTATTTCACAAGGTGAAATGGAAATGGGAATAAGCAAATTCAAGAGCCTGATTTCACTGGGACAGGTGATACTGATGCACACAGGTGGCATCTTTGGTTTTCTGACCAGATTCCTTCTGCATATTCAACTTACTGCTTATGCCTGAACCTTTGGGAAGCAAAGACCTTCTTGAATATTCATGGAATTAGTCCTTGGAACACCCTGAACTTGCATACCTAATGAGGTGATATATTTACCTTCTTAATCCCTCCTGACCTTCTTCCCTATGTAAATGAGACAATTTGAAAACATCTACTTCAGCACTGGGTAGGAGATCCAGCTGATTCCTCTTACAGTAATTGCAGTGCCTCTTCCCAAAGTTTCTGGGAAAAATCTTCAGTCTTAAATCTCTCTTGGCTGTGCTATGCCCTTGACCACTAATAAATTAGTTCTAGCTCCTTTCTGTCTCCTTTGAAAGGAATCTGCATCTGCATTTTTCAATTCAATCCAAAGTCTGCACAAATTGCACCCAAAGAGTAACAGAAAATGGCTTTAAAGTATTTTCTGACAGGTAAGAGACCAGCTCTCAATCACACATCTTTTTCAGCTCTTTCTTTGTAAATATTTTTGAAACATTGAGAGATTGTTCCAATAGTCTCCCTGGACATCCCTAATGCCATATTTATTATCACAGAATGGTTTGAGTTGGGAAGGACCTTAAAGCTCACCCAGTTCCACCCATTCCTTGGGCAGGGGCACCTCCCACTATCCCAGGCTGCTCCAAGCCCTGTCCAACCTGGCCTTGGACATGTCAGGGATCCAGGGGCAGCCACAATTCCTTCCCAATATCCCATCCATCCCTGCCCTCTGGCAGTGGGAAGCCATTCCCTGTGTCCTGTCCCTCCATGCCTTGTCCCAAATCCATTTCCAGCTCTCCTGGAGCCCCTTGGGGCACTGGAAGGGGCTCTCAGGTCTCCTTGGAGCTTCTCTTCGTAAGGCTGAACACCCCTTTACATTATATCCCATTACCATCCCACTGCATTAATTTTAGTAAGTAAATACAATAAATAAAAAACCCTGCAGAAATACGAAAAGGAGACAAAATAGTTGTGGAATGATTGGTGCATGATGAGATTTGGACTAAAAATGCCACATCTCAGCCTACTTCAGGCAAGGTCTCGCTGTCTTGGAGAATGAATTCAGCCCTGACACTGATTTGATTATCCACTCCAATAAAACAGGTTATTGACTTACACAAGCACTGTAGGAACTGCAGCATTTCCTTCTTTTGCACTCTCCTGCGTGGAAATTGGAAACTGGAGTCACTTTTTGGTGCCCTTAATCATGAGAACAGCCCTGAACTTGTGGACCTTGTTGCTCAGCTGAGATGTGATGATGTGGAGACAGAGCTTTGTTGCCAGCAGTACCTGAAACCATGTTGGGAGCATCTCCTCTTCTCTATAAAATAATCATGGGATCTTTGGGGTTGGAAAAGCCCTCCAAGACCGTGGAGTCCAATCATTCCCCCAGCACTGCCAAGGCCACCACTGCCCCTTGTCCCCAAGTGCCACATCCACACAGCTTGGAAATCCTCCAGAGATGGGGACTCACCACTGCCCTGGACAGCTGTACCAGGGCTGGACAACCCTTTCACTGAAGGAATTTTCCCTAATATCCAACCTAAACTTCCCCTGGCACAACTTGAGGCCATTTTTTTTGTCCTGTCCCTTGTTTCCTGGGAGCACAGCCTGCCCCTCTCTCCTCAGGGAGCTGTAGGTTGGAATTCTCTCCCCTGTAATCCTGACAGTGTTGTACCTCATTCCAAGAGATGACCACCAGGCAGTGACCAGTTGTAAATTTCTAGTGAAAAAGGCAGGGATTCCTTGAGCTAGGGAAGGATAAATTCCATGAAAGGAGCTGCTGTCACCTGAGGTGGTCGTTCTGGAACAAAAACGCCCTGTTCAAGCTGGGGGTTTATCGACACAATGGCAGAGAATTCGGGGCGGTGCACGAAGGGAATGTTTGCTGAAAAAGTGGAATGAGAATCATTAAGACAAGTCAACAGGCTGCTGAGAGGGATCTTAGGAGGGTGGTGTGAGGATGAAGAGAGGTAAAACGGGAGGTGGAAGTTTGGAAGGAAGATAAAGCACTGAAGTTGCAAAAAGCTAAATGAGGTAAATTGTGCCGTTTATAAAACTTCTGTGCTGTTGCAGAAGCTTCAGGAGGACTTTTTGATTCTGCTGAAGCTCTTCAGATCTTCACTTTCATGTTCTTTTTCATAATCTCTTTATCTTTTGATTTACCAACACCAAAAGGATCCTGCCAAGCTGTTTGAAACCATAAAGAAAGAAGTTGCTCTGTTTATTGACCTGTACTTGAAAGCTGGAAACCGTACTTCGATTTCTCAGATGTTTTCCTCATTTCACATCCTATGTCATTATAAACATTTGTCTTTCAAGCATGGGACAGGCTGAGAGATGAAGAATTACCAGCCTGGTGCAGGTCCTCAGAGTCCATCTGGTTCCTTCTCTCCATGGCAGGAGCCTGGAAGTGTCCAAGGTCCATCCCAGAGTGGTTTGGGTTGGAAGGGACCATAATGCTCATCCAGTGCCACCCCCTGCCATGGGCAGGGACCCCTTCCACTATCCCAGGGTGCTCCAAGACCCAGCCATCCTGGCCTTGGACACTGCCAGGGATCCAGGGGCAGCCACAGCTTCTCTGGGCACCCTGTGCCAGGGCCTCAGCACCCTCCCAGGGAGGAATTCCTTCCCAATATCCCATCGATCCCTGTCCTCTGGCAGTGGAAGCCATTCCCTGTGTCCTGTCCCTCCATTCCTTGTCCCAAGTCCCTCTCCAGCTCTCTCTGGGGTTTTTTTCCCCCAATATTTATTATTTTACACCTGTCACAAGTGGATTTTGTTGGTTGTCATTTTGCTTATTCACCAACTTTGTGCAGGTGTTTTTTCCCCTTCTATTCCTTGTGCTCTGTCTGGCCTGGCTGGTGTTAATATATTGAACTGGCAGCTTTCCTATTTTCCTACTCACTTTTCATTATTAATCCATATGTCAAAACAATTTTGATGGGCTTGCTTTTCTTCCATAAGTTAATAGAGAAGTGGTGCTGCCCTGGATTAATACCGAATTTATGGAGCATCCTCCCCCAGCCAAGGGATCGCTGATATCACAGCACCAGCACAAATCAGCTCCAGTGGGAGCCAGACAGAACACCCTGTCCAGGACACTGAGCCTGGGTCAGCTCAGGCAAGGAGCCTTTTCCCCTGTTTAAACCAGCAGGGAGCTGATATCTTTCCATGGAAGTACCCAGTGATAGCAGCAGTGATGTCTGGAACATTTGGTGGCCAGATCCCACGGGAAGGGGTGAGGATGCTGCAGAGGGCAGATCCATCAGTTTGGCATTTATTTTTTCTCCCCTTGTTTTGCCTCTCATTCCTTTATCCCCTGCCAAATATTAATTTAAATGCATTCTCATAGCACTCTTGTTTTAATTTTTTCTTTCTGCCAGACTGTCTGTGCTCTATTCCCAGTTCATTTTCCAGAGTACAGGGAGCTTCTTGGACAGGGAGAAAAACTCTTCTGATGTACGAGTCTTGCATTGAATCATAAAGCTCCATTTTGTCGTTTTCTGGCAGATGTAACTCACTGTGGGAATTGTGTTTGTGGTTTGGGTCCTTGGGTCTGAGACAGCCCTTTCCTATAAATCATTAGGAAAGGTTACAGAAGCTCTGGCTCTGACAGCTCAGTTCCCCTCCCATTACTCCACTCTGCTTTATTTACCTTTTTCATTAAGCTTAAGGGGAGAACTGCCCACATAAACAAAACATCAAGAGTGAATTAGCTTCAACAGAAATGATTAAAGCAGTTCCCAAATTCTAATTTATCTCCTATTAGCAGACAAATGAGCACATGCTGACTCCATGCTCTTCCTCCACCACACTCTTCATTCCCAGTGTCACTTCCTTGACACCACAGAGAGCACAGCACCCAGAATGAATCCAGCACCTCTGAGTGCCCAATTTCAGGTGGAAGATATACTTCTATTTCCTATATATGAACCTGTGCTTGTTGTAATTGCAAATATGGAACAAAAGTACACCATTCCAGAGGAGAGAAGGCAGAAGCAGCAGGATCTGAAGTGCAGAAGAGGAGTAGAGAAAACATGAAATAGCAATTATTGAATAATTCTGTGTCAGACACTCTCTGGGTAGTAAGTACCAGAATAATTTAGTTTGGAAGGTTATGGTTTCCAGAAGGATTTGCCTGGTGAATTTCTGGGCAGGGAGTGAGGCTGATGGGCTGGCATTTCCTTTTCTGAAGGTGGGTATGATGTTGCCCTTTTTCCAATCACCAGGGACATTCCCCATCTCTGTGACCATTCAGAGGTGACAGAGTGGCAGTGACACCAGCCAGCTCCCTTGGCACCCTCAGGCCCATCTCATCTAGCACCATGGCCTTGTGTTTGTGCACATTGTTAAAATGGTCTGTAACTCATCCATCCTTTATCAGCAGTTATCTCACTCTCCAGACTGTGCTCTCACTGATCCAACAGCTTTCCACAGGATCCCGCTGATCCCCCTGAATAAGACAAAGTCTGTGGAACTGGAAATTCATAAATTCCTCATTTTTGTTCCCCTCTCTCCTTCCATGGTAGCGTGGCACTCCTCCTTTTTCCCAGAGTCAGTCCTATAACATTGCCTTCATCATCAAATAACCTCACTCCCCTGCTTCTCCTGCACCTTCTCCTCTGGGTTCTCCTCCAGATCCATGACATCCTGCATGTGTCACCAGCCTGGGACACTGAAGTGTGACAGGAACTGCACTCCTGGCCCAGGAGAAAGCACTGGTGTTGCCACATGGATTACTTGGAGTCATTTGATTTCCTGTTCCCTACGGTGTCAATCTTCTTCCCTTTGAACTCTTGAGACATCCAGTAATGTGGGTGGTGAAATTCCATGGGAGAAGAGGTCAGGGAAAGCATCCAAGACAGGCAGAGAAGGTGAGATGGGTGGAAAGGTGAACGTGAAACTGCAGGAGGGATAAACAGCCTGAGGGTTGCTCTGATCCAGACTTGGATGAGCATTTTAGTCAGGTGAAAAATGCAGGTTTGGGGGAAAGTAGAGAGAGGATGTGGTGGAGCTTGGCCAGAAAATTGCTACTGACAGGAAAAGCTCTCTGGGGCTATTTAAAGATGCAGGTTTGGCTCCTCTGTTTTTCACTATTTTGTGGTGTTAATTTGTTTTGCTGTTGATGCCTGACTGATGTCTCGCAACGCCTACTCCAGAGACTCTCAAATTAATTCCTACTAGGATTTGTTTCACAGAATCACAGACTGATTTGGGCTGGGAGGGACCTTAAAGCCATCCAGTGCCACCCCCTGCCATGGACAGGGACCCCTTCCACTAGCCCAGGCTCCTCCAAGCCCTGTCCAGCCTGGCCTTGGACACTTCCAGGGATCCAGGGGCAGCCACAGCTGCTCTGGGCACCCTGTGCCAGGGCCTGCCCACCTCATAGGGAACAACTCCTGTCCAATGTCCCATCCATCCCTGCCCTCTGGCAGTGGGAGCCATTCCCTGTGTCCTGTCCCTTGTCCCCAGTCCCTCTCCAGCTCTCCTGGAGCCCCTTCAGGCCCTGCAAGGGCTCTGAGCTCTCCCTGGAGCCTTCTCCTCTCCAGGTGAGCACCCCCAGCTCTCCCAGCCTGGCTCCAGCCCTGGAGCAGCTCCTCTGGGCTCTCTGCAGCAGCTCCACGTCCTTCTCCTGTTGTTTATCATGGATGGGTGATGTTGGGATATACTTTTAATAAATATTGAGGCTGACGTGTTGATCTTGTCCCATCAAATAATATCATCTTTTCTGACATGTATTTTCCTTGAGGGTTCTCTGGATGTGTGAAGCTCCAGCTTCTGCACTGAATTTTGGAGACTTTTTTTCCTTCTTTCCTGAGAAAACTCTCCAGTAATAGAGCACAGAAGACTGTGGAAGGCAGATTGGTGTTTGCTGTGTTCAGTTCATTTGCTGGAAGCACCTGGTGGCCATTTAGAGAAAGGGATAAACTTCTGTCAAGCCCAAAAGGAAACACGATTAAGGCAGAATTGACAACTCCTGTTTCTCCAGCCATCATTTGTCATCATGCTTTGGTGAACAACATCAAGAGGAAAATACTTGGTTGTGATGTGGATAGAGATATTATTTATTTGTACTGGCACAGAGTGGCTTCAGCTGCCTGAAAACACAGCAAGATGAATCAGGCCTGTTGTTTAACTCTTTCCCAGCCAGGCTCTTCCCAAGGACTATACAATTAAATTTTGGATTAAATTGAAAATTTAATTGGATTTATTAGCTCTAGGGGGTGGATGAACAAAGTTTATTGGTCCTAAGTGGGAAATACAGGGTGAGGTACAGTGAAATGAGGGGCTCATGGATTGCACACTCCACTGCCCGTCACTGCACCGATGCTCTTCTGAAAACCCATCAGGAATTCCATGTAAAGTCTGAATTCAAACCATTATTTTTTTTAAAGAAGCAGAGTTTTAAAACCCAAGAAAAACTCCAAACCTCTCATTTTGTCTTAACATGGAGCCTTTTTGCATGAAGGAAGCTGGTTGCTTCTCCTTGAATTATCTAGCTCTTTGGAGTAGGGAATTGGGACTTAAAGCAGCATCTGCTACCTATTAACATTTTTCCCATTATGATATCACTGAATTAGTTCAAAGGGGTTTTTTTTGAGAAATCACAGTATTTTAGAAGACATCCCTGCTGGAATCTGCTCCTTGTCTTTGTTCCAGGAAAACTCAAATATCTGGTCTGTGCTTATCCCAGAAAATCACCAGGTGAAGTCTGGTTTGAGTTTGGCTTTTGCCAACATTTCCAGGCAGTTCCCTCTCTCCGTCTCCAAGGTCACGTGCCTCAAAGATGGAGCTGCAGGACATGGATGTCTTACATGAATGAGAATAATCTCACAGATGGGGGAAGGCTGGGAGTGAGATAAAAATTACAGTATTAATTTTTTTCCCCTTAATTCTGAAGGACGACGGAACTTCATTATCCAATCTGCTTAAAATTGAACGACCTAATGAAATTTCACACCCACTAAATTTAATCATGGATTACTCATGTGGGATTTGAATCAGATAAAAAGGATGCTTCAGATATTTGGTAGCAATTGCATAAGGTAATAAAAAATCTGCAGTGTTCTTTGTCCTTTTCAGCAAATGTGAATTGCTTGACCTACTTTTCTTTTCTTTACTTTTTTTCCTTTTTTCCTTTTTTTTTTTTGGTGTTCATGACCCCGACTTCCTCCTGGGCATCACTGAACAGTCAGTCCCACGCTCGTGTACAAACCAATGGATCTCAGGAGTGCTTCCTCCTGGGTGCTGGGAGTGCAGGTGGATTATTGCTTTTGCTGCAGCAGTTTGAGGCTGGGAAAAGAAAGAAATGTTTTACAGTCAATATCTTAGCTGATGTATTAAAAGGCCAGGCTGATAAGAGGATCTTGTTTGTGGCAGGTGGGGGTGGATGATGAATTAAGGTTCTGCTCAGGGCTTTGGTTGTGGCTGCTGAATGAGCTTTTGCAGATCACTTTACCCCTCCAAACCTGCCCTGTATAGATTTTACCCCTCCAAACCTTCTCTGTCTGGATTTTACCCCTCCAAACCTTCCCTGTATGGATTTAATTGGTGTTTGACTCACAGGGATGTTCTGACCCCCCCAGAACTGGCAGTGCTAGTTAGGAACAGTGACACAACACACGCCCTGTGCTTACAACCTGTGGTTTTTCCCTCCTTCACTGTTTCCTGCAGAGCTGACCAAAGGGTGAGGAAGGTTCTGGAAACAGCAGCTCTCCTGTATTTTTAGTGGGGCTTTGGGATTTGGGGCTGTTCTTCAGCATCTACTTCAGGCAGCACCCCAAGCACAGAGCAAACCCAGGCCTTGCCCTAGAGGCTCAGAGAACTGGAGCCTGGAGTCACTTTTGGGAAGTGTACAGTCAAAGGAGCCTTTGGAAGACATGCTGGGTATTTAGAAGGACTTCTGGATTTTCCTTGTGGGAAATGGAACACACAAAGCTGCTTTTGGATGTGCCCTGAGAAAGCAGCACAAGCAAGGCTGGGGTGCTGGGGGAACCAAGGAGTTGGTGCCTCAGTGTGGAAAAAGGGTGGCTGAGTGAGGATTAGGTGATGAAGTACCTAGAAATAAGCACAGATTCCTTATTTTTGATAGAGAAAAGAGAGTTAGTTAACTTGGGTAAAGGGACAAAGGCACATGCTAAGGAATTATCTTTCCAGCAGTATTTGGAGTAGACAGTGGTAGAATAGCAAAACTTCAGTCAAGGTTGAAGGAAAAGCTCTTTTGGTAGTGGAGATGTGAGAGGCTCTGGCTCCTGGATGGGTGGGGAAGCTGTGTTTAAGAATGTTACACACAAGGACTTTGGAATCTCCCACCAGCAGTTGAAGACAGGGATGAAGTTTTTGATGCAAGTCACAGGGAAGATGCTGGATACAGTCAGTGGAAAAGCAATAGAGGCTTGTGGAGAAAACTCCTGTACTTGTACTCCCTGAGAGCTTCAGCTGGTGGATTGGCATCCCTGATGTCCCTGAAGAGAAGAACAAAAGCTGAAATACTATTTGGACAGGATGGCTCAGGTCTGTAGGAGACACCACTTGAGTTTTCTGTTAGGGAGGAAAGAGCTTTAAATTCCCCTTCAGGAAAAGCAGAAGTTGGAGAAGCCACTTCTTGATTCAGAGCCTGGTTGTCCAGAGTACAGAAAGTCAGTGAAGGAGTGGCTTAAGGAGGAGAGAGAAACTGCCTTTGTTGTCACATCTTTCCTGCTTTTGCAGAACCATTATTCCAAAGCTTGCACAGTCCCTGCTGGGTGTCCACTGGGTGCCCTTCATCCTCAAAAAAAAAAAAAAAAACCAGGAAAAAAGCAGCTTCAGACATATAAAAGGATCCATCAACAGACTGAACAGCAGCTTCAAATGTTTCATCAAGGAGTAGGAAATCTCATCACAGCTGGATTACCCACCAGCTTCAGGGTTCTTTAAGGTCAAAAAGTGGTTAAATTGTAGGGAACAGCAGGAAACAAGGGCACTGAGGCCTTCTCTGGAGGCTGCTGGGTGTGAGTTCTGTCTTCCACCCATGGCCCACAACATTTTTGTTGTTATAATCCCTTCCCACAAACACTTTGCAGGTTTAGAGGGTTTTTGGGGTTTTTTTTTGTGCCACTCTTTTCACACAGCCAGAATTAAGGGAATTTGCTGTCTAAACAGTGTTCTATGGTCTTTGCAAACACTTTGATGGTCTGGGGTGGTGGTGAGAGCTTTTACCACATTTCTCCATCACCCTGCAGGATGATGCCAGGGTTTTTTTTAATGGAAAACTGTAAATTTTGTTGGCATCTGTATGTGCACATCTGGGAGTGATGGCCATGGTTGGGCAGGAAGGGTTTCTGGCCATATTTATCCAGGGATGGGAATGGAGCTGGAGTGCCAGGAGGGGCTGAGGGAGCTGGGAAGGGGCTCAGCCTGGAGAAAAGGAGGCTCAGGGGGGACCTCGTGGCTCTGCACAACTCCTGACAGGAGAGGACAGCCGGGGGGGTCAGGCTGTGCTCCAGGGAACAGGGACAGGAGGAGAGGGAACGGCCTCAGGCTGGGCCAGGGGAGGCTTAGATTGGATATTGAGAAAATTTCTACATGAAAAGTGTTGTCCAGCCCTAGCAGTCACTGCCCAGGGCAGTGCTGGATTCCCCTTCCCTGAAGGGATTTAAAGCCATGTGGATGTGGCATGTGAGGACATGGGGCAGTGGTGGCCTTGGCAGTGCTGGGGGAATGGTGGGACTTGATGATCTTTGAGGTCTTTTCCAACCTAACCGTTTCCATGCTTTTGTAAAGCAGAAGCAGTGTGTTTGGATCTGTTCACTGCTCCCAGTGACAACAAATCTCCTCCACTGCCAGTTTCTTGGGAAATAAATAATCAGTGGATTAAATCAGATTGGTGCCAGTCACAGATTGCACAGCCTGTGTGAAAAACACGTGTAAGGCCAAAGAGTGAAGGCACTGATGGATCAGGGGGAGCTGAGGCTCACACAAGGAGTTGTTGGTGCAGGATACAGGGGAGATTTTTCCTCTTTTTTCAGTCTCCTGCTGACACACACCTGCTTTACCTCCCTCTGCTTGGGAGGCACCCCTGCCTGTCTTCACTTGTGCTGCACTTTTAAAACCTGAATTTATTGTTTAATATAAAACCAAGACACAAGGCTGTCTCTTCCTGCATGGAATGCAAACTCTTTGTATGTGTGATGTTCCTGTGCCGAGGCACTCTCGGAGCTGCTGATCAGAGGGTCAGGACACTGGGAAGTGGCAGAGGGTCAGAAATATCCTTAGGGATATTTCAGAGTCATAAAATCACAGGACAGATTGGGCTGGAAGGGATCTTTAAAGGTCATCTCATCCAAGCAGGCCACCATGGGCAGGGACACCTTCCACTATCCCAGGCTGCTCCAAGCCCCTTCCAAGCTGGCTTTGGACACTTCCAGGACCAGAGCCTGGAAAAATGTGGCAAGTGGTGGAAGGAGGAACAGCAGGAGCTGTGGAAGAGGAGAGAGTGGTCTGCTGGAGGGGAAAGGAGGAAGCAGCAGCGACACTTTGAATGGGTGTTTTGAAATATGCTCAGAGTTAATTTTATCCAGAAGCATTTGACATGAATTTAGATTTGAAATCAGCATTTGCTCATTACCGAGCGACTGATGAATGCCAAATCAGGCCATTACTCTTGGAGTGGGTTTTTATCTTCTCCCATTATCTGGGGTTGCTCAGATTCTCTTCATTCACAGTTGTCTTTTCTGGATATAATTGGGTTTAAGCAACTAAGATACTAAATGAAGTGTTGATAACGAGAAGGATTGTTCATCTCTCCAAAGATGGTTGGTTTTTTCTCCTTTCTCTCACCCCTGGTGTGCTGAGGGCTGCTCAGCAGTAATTGTTCTAAGCTCTATGCATTCAGATGTGTTCCATCACTGTCAGGGTGTATGTACTGACCCTACCCTCCCTGCTGGAGCACATGANGCTGGAGAGGGACTGGGGACAAGGCATGGAGGGACAGGACAATGGGAAATCACCTCATATATATATATATATATATATATATATATATAAAAACCCATTGTACTGCTGGATCCCCACTGAACATGACAATGTCACTGTGTATTTTTTCTCTCCAGTGCACAAAGCTGAACCTCTGAGTTTGTAGGCTTCAGTATTTTCCCACATCTAAATCAATTTTGGACATGCCAAGCCTCGTGCTCCCACATTTTATCTTTACACTAAATATCCTACTCCTACATCTTGTCATTTTTAAAAACAGAAGCATGGCCCAAGAGGTCCTGAAGGGCTTTTCCTCTCTTTACACAGAGCTTTTGATTCCTGGATCTGTTTGAAAGTGTCTGAGGGCTTTCAAGATAAAATGCAGTTGTCTCCTTTTCACTCCTCTCTGGTAGGCAGAGTCAATGCCTTTGTTTCCAGGCATAGCTGAAGTGCTGCCATTCCATTTGAAAATCCCATTAATCTCGTGCATCCAATGATGACATTAAAAAGTAGTACAATATATGGTTGGTTTTCCACAGACATCCCATTGTTCAGTGAACACACAGGCCTCTGTGGGAACAGGGCTTTGGGGGGTACTTCACAGGGAACTCGAGGGAAATTCCCCAGGCTTAGACCTGCCAGGAAGTCCCTTTTTTACTCCTAAATCATCTCCAGTCTCCTACTCCTGCAGGCACTGCTGGCAGGAAGATGGGGCTGCTGACATGACTTGGAGTCTTTATCCCCAGGTACAGAATCCCAAATGGTTTGAGTTAAGAGGGACTTAAAGCCCATCCAGTGCCACCCCTGCCATGGGCAGGGACACCTTCCACTATCCCAGGCTGCTCCAAGCTCTGTCCAGCCTGGCCTTGAACACTTCCAGGGATCCAGGGGCAGCCACAGCTTCTCTGGACACCCTGTGCCAGGGCCTGCCCACCCTCACAGGGAGGAATTCCTTCCCAAAATCCCATACAGACCCACCCTCATTCAGTTTAAAGTCATCCTCTTCTGTCCTTTCACTCCATCCCCTTGTATTTATTTATTTCCCTCCAAATTCTTCCCTTCACACAAATAGGAGGAGCTGAGTACCACTGTATTCTTCACATTTTCAGCCATTAGAAATTAAGCTGAATGGTCATGAGGAATATTTGTACTTCAGCAAGAACAGCATTGAATTGGGAACAAATGTAACCATCACATTAACTACTACATTTCTCCTCAAACACAGGAAGATTTCTTTGCACCGTGTGGCCTCCCCACCTTTTTTTCCCCCCAGATAAACTGATGTTCTCTGTTCTGTGGGGATTTAGCTCTCTTTGTCTTCAGCTTGAACACTCCCTTAACTATATTAATCACATATTTCCATCAGAAGAGATTTGTGAAAGTCTTTAAGCATATTTTGCACAGGTTGGAAGACTCTGAGCTGCCATCTCACTCTTGTTACTCTTCAGATTTGTAATTCCCTGAAGATAAAGCAGCATTAGGAACAGTCCCCAGTTTTCTCTGGAAAGTAATTTCTGATTTCCATATTAATCAAAACTAGCTTTACCTTCGTCCTGCCCTAATCCTAGGAACAACACAGGAAGAAGATTACATTCTGTAGATGTCAGAAAAGCAATTAAAATTTGCACAGAGGAATCGAAGGGGGAAGGAATCTCACCTCTTTATTTTGTGAGCCGAGCAGGGAAAGACCCTGACCTCCAACTGTTTGTTTCTTATTGGCTCCTTTTCTTTTGAAGTGCCTGCTAGAATCATCTTTAATATTGCAAGATTAAAACACTGGGCTTTCAGTAGACTGAGAGGGTTACAGTGATGAGAAGAGACATTTAAGGAGGGTGAGGATTGGCTGTGAAGAGCCTGGAATTTGCAGTTGGAGAGGTGAGTGACTATTAATAGCTCTGTCTGCAGAAATGGATATTCCTTGGCCCTCAGGGACTGGAGTGCAGGGAGAGCCTGCTGGAATATTCCCAGGCTGGAATAAAGGGAGCCAGGAGAGGGGGGCAGGTGAGGCACTGCTGGGTGGCAAAAGCTCTGCTGTACAAGTGTGCAACTGCAGGAATTTGGGAGGTGTGGGGGTGCTCTGAGGAGCAAAATCTGTCACAGCTGACAGGAGGATCGTGGGGAAGAACAGGGAGAAATGTGGTGGAGATGGCTTTTGGGGTTTGACCTGTCACATGTCACCTGTTTGGGTTTAGCCAAGGTGTCCTGTGCGTGGATCAGGGCATGGGAAGGCAGGTGGGACATTTGCCTTGGCTCTTTGGGATGAGGTCCTACCAGATACAGGTTTAGGGGTAGGGGAGGAGAGAAATACACGACAGGATGGGATGGGATGGGATGGGATGGGATGGAATGGAATGGAATGGAATGGAATGGAATGGAATGGAATGGAATGGAATGGAATGGAAATCTGTGGAAGCCCTGTGGAAAGGGCAGAGGAGCACATGAATAGATGCTGCTGGACTATGGACTCTGTGTGTGTGGGATGGTTTCTCAGGATCGTGCTGTTGTTCTTACCTTTCAGGAGAGGGGATTTTCCCAGAGCTGTTCTCCTAAACATTTTTTATTCTCCAGTTTTTCAGGTTCCTGCAGGGTGAACACTGAAGCTGCAGATATCAATTTTTACTGACTGAACCTTTGAACTGAATCCAGTTTGCAGCTGGACTGATTGTTATAGATCCCTTCCAACTGAACAATTCCATTCTAATCTCTTCTATTCCTTCCATTCCATTCTTTCCTTTTAGTCAGCACATCTAAGTGTTCTCCGGAATGTGTGACATCATACCAACAATAATTCTCTTCCTGAAATACTTCTGCTGTTAAATAGGCCCATTCTGGAAATTCCTTTCCTCCACTTGGCTGATAACCCTGGACCAGTCCAAGGCACTGTGGTCAAACTTTGGATCCCAAAGACCTGTATTTACTACAAAAAATTTCTCCAGAAATTTGCCATATGACTGATGACAGTTCTCAACACTGAACTTTTTCTCCTGCTTTCCCCATGCACTACAACTCACAACAATATGATCATGGAATGATTTTAATTAGATGGGATACTGGGAAAAAGATTCCTCCCTGTAGGGGTGGGGAGGCCCTGGCACAGGGTGTCCAGAGAAACTGTGGCTGCCCCTGGATCCCTGGAAGTGTCCAAGGCCAGGCTGGATGGGGCTTGGAGCAGCCTGGGATAGAGGAAGATGTCTCTGCCCATGGCTGGTGATTGGAATAAGATATTTTTAAGGTCCCTTCCAACTCAAAG
>VYZP01063031.1:0-47072 GCA_013400635.1 Hypocryptadius cinnamomeus
TTCCCAGCTCCCTCAGCCCCACTGACAACACCCCTGTGCTGCACCAGAGCCAGGAGCATCTCAGGACACATTTCCCTGCCCAGCAGGGTGGGATCCCCATGGGAGAAGACCCTGGAAGAGCCCTGAGCCCTGCGTGAATTCTGCAGATCCACTCAGGTGGGAGCCAAGGGGGTGCATCAAATACAGGGGCCCTGCCCAGGCAGGGGGAATGATGGGCTGCAATTTATCATGAAATCACAAGTTATTTGGGTTGGTGAGAGTCTCAAAGACCATGTAATTCCACCCCCTGCCATGGCAGGGACACCTCCCACTGTCCCAGGCGGCTCCAAGCCCCGTCCAGGCTGGCAGCTCCTCCCTGCTCTGAGCTGCGAAGAGAAACCAACCACAAGACGCAGTTGCAATGATCCTGCCCCTGCCGTTTCCCCGAAAAAGAGTTTTTCCTCGGAAAGGAGCTGCTCTGGAAGTGGGGAGGATTTACGGGGCGGTTGGGGCCGGTGGCGGTGGGAGCGTGCCCGGAGCGGGCGCTGCGCGGAGCTCTGGCTCCATCTGGAGCCGGTCCCGGCTGTGAGCGCACCCGGCACCAGCCCCGGAACAGCGCAGGGCTCCCACCCTTCAGCACCTGAGTGCTAAATTAAATGATTGTCATTTCACCTTGTAAACACAGGCTGGGAGAGCTGGGGGTGCTCACCTGGACAAGGTGAGGGTCTGGGACAGCTCAGAGCCCTTTCCATTACCTAAAGGGGCTCCAAGAGAGCTGGAGAGGGACTGGGGACAAGGGATGGAGGGACAGGACACAGGGAATGGATCCCGCTGCCAGAGGACAGGGATGGATGGGATATTGGGAATTAGGAATTGTTCCCTGGCAGGGTGGGCAGGCCATGGCACAGGGTGCCCAGAGCAGCTGTGGCTGCCCCTGGATCCCTGGCAGTGCCCAAGGCCAGACTGGATGGGTTGGAGCAGCCTGGGACAGTGGGAGGTGTCCCTGCCATGGCAGGGGATTGGAATTACACGATCTTTGAGACTCTCACCAACCCAAATTGTGATTTCATGATGAATTTCAGCCCATCATTCCCCCTGCCTGGGCAGGGCCCCTGTTTTTGATGCACCCCCTTGGCTCCCACCTGAGTCAGCTTTGACTGGATTTAGGCACCAAACCCAACAGCCCCAATGGGCTGGACTGGTATCTACTGGTTGAGAGGTGCCCTTTGCCTTTGCTGAGCTCAGAGTTTTCCCATGCAGTGTTTGGAGTGGGTGCTCTCTGCTGAACACACCCTAAAGCCCAGAGCTGTGCCAGGATGGGTCCCATGGCTGCACCCCAAGGTTTCCCCACCTGCTGGGAAGCGCTTTGGGGTGACAGGGAGCTGAGGTCCATGGGGACCCCCTGTGTCCCCTCCCATTGCGGCCAGGCTGGCACTGGCATCACCTCTGCAGTGCGCCCAGTGTGCTGGGCACTGCTGCTGTGGGACTGGGGTTAGGTAGGAAAAATTTGGGGAGAAATGCCAACTCTCAGCCCTCCAGGTGGCAACCCTGAGGGGGCTGAGAGCAGCAACCCCCCTGGCCCATTCCCTTGACCAAGGTGCTCCACGCAAGTTTGTCCCCTCTGTAGGGTTTGGCAGTGACAGGGGCCAGCCCCACCTTCCCTCCTGTCCCCCTCTGCACCCCAAATGCTGAAATCTCCCTGTTGCCCCAGATAACACTAAATAATCATGACTGTCCCCTCTCCTTGCCCCACGTTGTGCCAAGCGGGGTCCCTGTCACCGTGCTGAGCTGTGAGGAGCCTGCAGAGGGGAGGGAGGTGAGAGGCCCTGCAGCTTTGGGAGCCCTGCTTCATTTCCCAGCCTTTCCTGGGCTCCCTGTGCAGTCCCATCCAGGTGCCTCCTGGACCTGGTAGGGCTGGTTGGAATGGAACTTTCCAGAGTTCCCTCAGCTTCTGGAACACTTTTGCCATCCAGTCATGACAAATCTCTGCTCAGAGCTGTCCTATTGTTCAAACAAAGCCCTTCCCATGCTGATGCACCTACTCCTGTCCCCCTCAGCACCTCCAGCTGCCCCCTGTGTCCCCAGGACCTTGGGGTGAGCAGTAATTTCCCACCACACCATCACCCTTTTCTGTCCACTTGGGTCTTCCCAAGTTTCTTGTCCCCCTGCCACCCTCCCAGTGGACCCCAGCAGTCCCCTGGAGACCAGGCTCAGCTGTCTCAGCCTTGAATCCCCCACCCCTCGCTTCATGTTCACCCCTGCTAAGCTCCTCCATCTGGTCTGCGCCCCTCCAGGATGATGCTTCCCGAGGCATTAGCAGTGGATCCAATGATAGTGCCATCAGCAGATTTCCTGGCGTCAGGTTCCTCTGGGACGTCTTTAACCCCAAACGGGCGCTCTGACCCTTGCACTGCCCCCGTGCTGCACGGGGCCCTCTGGCATCAACAATAACCCTCCAGTCTGACCCAAACCAGCCAAAGCCCTGCTTGGACCCTCCCTTCCCACTCCAGCTTACACTGGGAAATGCCAGCTTGGAAAACACCAAGTTTGGCCCGTGCCACGCCCTGTGGGAAAGCTGAAAGTGACCCAAACCAACACCACTCTTTGGGCAGCACAGCAAGAACGGGCCAGTCCCAGTTTTGGGGTGAAATCCTTCCCTTCCACCCACCTTGCTGACCTTGGTGGTGTCCTCGGTGTCAGACTGGGTGCTGGTCTCCTCGTAGAGGTCAGACTCCTCAGAGGCGATGGGGACCTGCACCGTCAGGTTGGGGTTGTTGATGAAGTTCATGTGGTCCAGCTCATCCATGAAGATGTGCTCCTTGCCCGTGATGCCATCCAGGTACCCTGACTTGGGCTCCAGGGCCGTGTCTACGTGGTTGAGCACGGAGTTGTCCCTCTTGCTGGGGTCCTGCTCTTCCTCCGGTGCCACCTTCTTTCCCTTCCAGAGGCGGCGCAGCAGCGCCAGCAGCGCGGCCTTGGCGAGGGCGACGCCGCGCGTGATGCGGCCGATGGCGATCTGCAGGTTGTTCAGCTCCCCGTCGTCGTCCGACGCCGCCAGGCTGTCGGCGCTGAAGGAGCTCAGCAGCAGAGCCAGGAACAGGTTCAGCACCTGGGGGGACAAAGCAAACGCCGGCCCTGAGCTCCAGCGGGTCCTGAGCCTCAGGATTTCCCTCTGGAGCTGCAGGGATCACTGTGGAGGAACCCACTGAGCGCCTCATGGGCTCTGCCCTGCCCTCACCAGCTCTGGGGCCTGCAGAGGTGCCAGTCCCAGTTCCTGGAGGGCATGGACATGCTCCTCCTCAAACCCCCTGATGCCTTCCACCTCCCTCTGAGCTCCCACGGTCCTGCAGACCCCTCTGCAAGTGATGTCAGCCATGGTTTCAGCTCCTCTCAAGCTCTGCTGTGGATCTGTGAGTGTGTCCCTTCCTTTGGCCTCTTGGAGCTCCAGGAATCCCGTGGGGGACTCCTCAGGCCTCTGGTGCTTCTCTCTGCCACCCCCAGGGAGGCAACTCAGCTCTTGTGCTGCCCCTGGATCCCTGGCAGTGTCCAAAGCCAAGCTGAATGGGGCTTGGAGCAACCTGGGATGGTGGAAGGTGTCCCTGGCCATGTCACAGGGTGGGGCTGAGTGCTCTTTAATGTCCCTTCCAACCCAAACCAGTCTGGGATTCCATGGTTCTGTGATTATGTCCCTTCTCCCCAGAATGAAACCTCCTGTTTGTCCTCTCAGCTGCAGCTTTTCCTCTCCTCTTCCCCAGACTCCCAGCAAGCTCCTGAGGGTCTCCCACACTCTGGGGCCATGGAGGAGCCTGGACCCAGCTGTGACCCCATCCCTGTGTCCCGGACACTGCTCTGCTCCATCAAAGCCACGTTTCACCTCAGCAGGAGCCAGTAAATGCTCTGTGTAACTCCAGGCATGGGCTGGTGTGCTTCCCCTTCTACTTCACCGTCCCAAAACGTGACTGGAGCCCACCACAGCCTCTCCTGGCACAGCTGGGGCTGCTGCCTGCCAGGAGCAGCTCGGGAGCAGAGGGGTGGGATGGGCTCCCCCACGGGGCACAGCAGGGACGGAGCCAGCCCACAGCTGTCGGTGTTTGTGCCGTGCTGCGCGGTGCCAGCAGCGCATCTGAGACGGGAATTAGCTGCTATCCAAGGACACTGCTGTTTTCACATGGCTCATGCCATGTGCCTTAAACCACGTCTTTAAATAAATCCCCGCGGGCCCGGCAGTCGAATGCCCCCGTTAAGTACCAGTTACATTAATGGGCGCCGCTGGCTTTGTTGGACAGGACTCCGTTACCTTGTCACCCGACTGACTTCCTCCCTTTTCCCTGAATAACCCCAAAGGAAATGCTCAAAGTGTCATTAAGAGCAAAGGAGGGGTCACCTTCTTCCTGCGTGAGAAACACACACATCCCTGCACGGGGAGCCTTGGGAGCCTCTGGGACGGGCTCCAGGGCTCGGAAATACCTGAGGCACTGCCAGGAGGGCCTGGCAGAGAGGAGGAGGAGGGCACAGAGGGCTCTGGCCGTGTTTGTGCTCCGTGTTTCTCTGCTGGGCTGTAAATGGAGTCCTTACAGGAGCTGCAGAGCTGCCCCGAGGGCTGGGGTGCACCTTTGGGAGGGGACAGTGGCATCTCTGGGAGGAGACAATGGCACCTCTGGGATGGGAACACTGACACCTCTGGGATGGGGACATTGGCACCTCTGGGATGGGACAGTGGCACCTCGGGGAGGGCTGTCACTGACTCCACCAGCTGAAATTGTGCTGCCCCTGTTTCTTCCCCAGAGCAGGCTCCTGGAGAGGTGGGTGGACTGTGCTGCTCCAAAAATGAGCTCCAGAAGAGGGAAACCTCCCAGAGCCCCTTTTGGGAGGGCTCTGCAGGGAGCCCCAGCTGGGATTCCCAGTCCAAACTCTTGCACTCCCTGCAGATGGCTCTGGACAGGCTCCTGCTCCTTACAGGGGCCCTTGTGGATGATTTTCAGCCTGGCCCAGCCTTACCATCCCCTGGAAAGGTGGCATCACAAGCCTCTGCTGGCTGGTGGGAGATGGGCAGCCCGGGGGGGTCTGCCCAGCACCGCCCTGGGCAGGGTCTGCAGCCAGGGGCTCTCCCTTCAAAGCCCCACATCCCTGGCAGGAGCCAGGGAATCCAAGAAGCACCCAAATCCCAGCTTTCTGCCCTCAAAATGAGACACTCCAAGCTGACCCGAGCCGGGGGCTGCTCTGGGCTTCTCCCCGGGCTCCTTTCAGAGCCTCCCTGGGGACAGGGGTCAGCAGCTCCCGGGGGCAGATAGTTTTTCAAAGCAAATTCCAAAGGGATTACACAACCCCGGCAAGTAATAGGAGCGAGTCGGCGCTTCCCTCCCCTGCCCTGCTCCTCAAGAAGGGAGAGCAGGGCCCACGCAGGCTGCAAAACAAGCTCCAGAGCTGCCAGCGATGGGGTTACCAAGTTTAGAAAGGATTTCACGCTTGCCTGGAACTCGCAAACCTGCGGCACAGGCAGCACAGGCAGCCGGGGGGAGTGAGGAGGGTGGGGTGTAGGGTGGGGGTGAGGGGAGCAGGGGGTCCCACAGACACGGGGAAGGAGGTTGGCCATCACTAGATGCCACCTGGAGCATGGTGAGGGCTGGGGAGGTTGGGGATCTGCAGGAACCCTGTGGGGGAGCTCCTCCCAAATGCACNTGTGCTCCTTGCAGCTCCAACCAGACCCTGCCATGGGCACAGCCCTGTGGAAAAGCTGAGCTGGACAGAGGTGTCCCCACCCCAGCACCCCCCGTGTCCCCCAGCCCCCAGCCTCACCACGAGGTTGCCGATGACCATGACCATCATGAAGACGATGAGGCACATGGTCTGGCCGGCCACCTCCATGCAGTCCCACATGGTCTCGATCCACTCCCCGCAGAGGATGCGGAAGACGATGAGGAAGGAGTGGAAGAAGTCGTTCATGTGCCAGCGGGGCAGGGTGCAGTCCACAGAGATCTTGCACACGCACTCGATGTAGCTCTTGCCGAAGAGCTGCATCCCCACCACGGCGAAGATGAAGACGATGATGGCCAGAACCAACGTGAGGTTGCCCAGGGCACCCACGGAGTTGCCGATGATCTTGATGAGCATGTTGAGAGTGGGCCAGGACTTGGCCAGCTTGAAAACCCTCAGCTGCGGGGGGCAAGGAGAGAAGGAGGGGTGGCTGGGGGTGTCATTGCCACAGCAAGGCTGTGCCACTGCCATTGCACCCTCCTGGGGTTGTTTGACCAAGGCAGGAGGGGTTAAACCCACAGCTGCTCTGACTCCAACTTCCCTGAATATTTAACTTAGTCTAATCTTTATCAGGGGCCAAGCTGAGCCCTCCCAAGCTGTGTCCCTGCCATGAAGGAGGCTGGACAAGCCATCCCCATCCCTGTCACTGCCCAGGTGTCCCCAGCACGTACCAGGCGGAAGGAGCGGAGCACGGAGAGCCCCTGCACGTTGGCCAGGCCCAGCTCCACCAGGCTCAGAGTGACGATGAAGCTGTCAAAGATGTTCCAGCCCTGCTGGAAATACTCGTAGGGATCCAGAGCAATGAGCTTCAGGACCATCTCTGCCGTGAAGATCCCTGTGAAGACCTGTGGGAAGCAGCACCCTTGACCACTTGTTCATACACCAGTGCTGAGCTGTGGGGTGGGGTGGGCAGCATCCCTCTTTTTTTGGGGTATTCCCAAAGCATTTCACCCTGTTAGGGCCAGTCCCAGTTGGGAACAATGCCCCAGGTGCTGCCCAGTGGGGTAGTAAAGCCAGACCAGGAATAGTGGTGAGTGATTCCTCTGGAAGGACACAGAGGTGAGTGTTGGCAGCTGAAAATTAAAAATAAAATTTCCTTGGCAAGGAGACACCTTCGGAATGACTGGGAAATCACAGATGCCCAGCACTGGGAACTGGGCTGCTGCTGGGGTGCCCCTGTCCCTTCCTAGACCCTGGGAGAGCTGAGCTGGGTTTTACACATTGCTCCTTTCCTGGGACCACAGCAGCACCTGCAGCATTGTGTCACTGCAGAGAGGGCTCAGCCAGGTGACAATCGCCATCCCTGCTGCAATTCCACGGCACAGCATGTGCAGAGAGCCTGGTGACAGATGGTGTTGGGACAGGTCTGTCCCTCATGGAGCAGGGAGGAGCAGCAGGGAGGCTCCTGCATCCTGAGGGGTGTCCCCACATGTCCCTTGCATGCCAGCCCACAAACATCCCTTGCCCTGCTCCGGTATCCCAGGGGATTGTCCCCACGTGCCCTTTGCATGGCCCACAAACATCTCCTGTCCTGCTCCTCCCAGCTGATCCCTGCCCTGTCCTGTGCACCCTGTGGTGGGGCAGGCAGCTCCCACCCCGGGCACGGGCAGGGGATGTGGGGCAGCCCCGGCTCAGGGGGATCTCCCCCGCCTGCTCCCATCCCCACCTGGCCCTTCCCCGGCAGATCATCCCCCGGGGATCCGCTCCTGGCTCGGAGGAAGCTCTGGAGCCGCCTGAGCCCGGCCGTGCCTTGAGCCCCGGCCCATTAATCCCCTTGTATTTCCTGAATGAAACCAGAGCCGGTCCCGCCCGCCGGGCAGCGGCGTCTGTCACTCCAGGGCTGCGCTTCAGAGCCCGCAGGTGCTGGGGCAGGGCACAGGGGCAGCCCAGGAGATGGGAGCGCTCCCATTCCTCAGTGCATTTCCACCGCTGCCAGGCGGCTCCCGCAGCTGATCCATCCAGCTCAGAGACATTTACCACCAGCTCCAAGCGGGAGCAGCCACTAAATGCGCCTATATAATCAGGACAGCCGAGATTTGCACTGGACAAATCCCTGATTATTAGTCATTTTTATGCTGCATTGTTGCTTCCTGCTCAGTGGGGACCTGTTTGTTCCCACAGTCTGGAACACCCTCTGCTCTGCCCCATGGTACCCAACATTTCTGTGGGGACAGTGTGGTGCCACCCAGGGCTGTGATGCAGAGGGTGGCACAGGACCCACCGAGCCGGGCAGGGCTGCACGGGAGGGGAGCAGGGAATGGTGGATCCCAATCCCATCAGTGCCCTTGGTCTGGGCCATCCCGGAGCCCAGCCCTGCGCAGGGAGGCTGTGCCGTGTTCTGTCAGCGGCTGGGATGTGTCACACAGCAGCAGGGGGGATCTGCCCTCCGGGGTGGGGTTTGAAAGGGGGGGATGGAGCTCCCTACCAGGTTCCCCACGCTCAGCACGTTCTCGAACTCCTCCGTCATGGGGTAGTGCTCCATGGCCATGAAGAGAGTGTTGAGCACGATGCAGATGGTGATGCCCAGGTCCACAAAGGGGTCCATCACCACCAGCTTGACAAACTCCTTCAGCTTCACCCACGGACGGCAGCAATTCCAGACCAGGAATGTGTGGGCGAATTTGTACCACCAGGGTGGGCATTTCTGGTGAGCTTCTTCCAGCTCTGAGGGTGGGAAAGGAAAAGTGTGGGATTATCTTGTCCTCACCTGGGTGGGCAAGTGCTGACCTTCAGGAGAACTTCTGAGGTCCTGGACCAGCTCTGGATGGTCTATGATTTTAATATCATGGAACAGCCTGAACTGGAAGACACCCACAAGGATCATTGATCCAGCTCCAGACCCCCCAACAATCCCACCCTGGGCATCCTTGGCAGTGCTGTCCAAACCCTCCTGGAGCTCTGACAGCCTCAGGGCTGGGACCATTCCCTGGGGAGCCTGGACAGTGCCAGCACCTCTGGGGAAGAACCTTTCCCAGTACCCATCCCAAATTCCCCTGGCATGGCTTGTTCCCTTGTCCTGTCCTTGGTCACAGGGAGCAGAGATTGGAGCTGCCCCTTGAGGTCTGACCTCACGCTCCTCTTCCCCAGCTGAACAAGCCAAGTGACCTCAGCCACGCCTCATGTGGCTCCTCCACATCCTTCATCATCTTCTTAGCTCTCCTTTGGACACTTTTAAAAAGCTTTAGATCTTTTAGATCTTTTTTGTATTGTGGCACACAAAAAATACAGGGGTTTAAAGGAGGAGCCCCAGCACAGAGATGATGCTGACCTGGCCCTCCAAACTGGAGAGGGATGGGAAGGCAGATGAGCCAGGGAACTGTGGATCCAATCCTGCTCCCAGCCCCTGGGCAGGATTTGAGATGTCCCTGCTACCCTGAGATTGCCAGGACACCAAGGGCACTGCTCTGGGCTGACCAGGGGGTTTCATGCCTGTTCTTGGGGGGACAGGGGACATGAGATGCTGAGTTCATGGTGCTTTCTGCTGAAGCTGACACTGCAGCTCCTGGGAAGCTGCTCAGCAGTTCCCAGTTGGCTCTGGAAACTCCTCTAATCAGCTGCAATCCCATTAATTTGTGTGAGATATTGGATCATTGCCTCCAGGCATCATCCCAGTGAGCTGGGATGAAAAGTCTGGTTTGAGCATCACTGACGCCATATGGAGACCCCAGGGCTGGAGCCATCCCTTGTGTGGGGCTGGGAATTTGGGACAGCCCTGACCAGGACCCTCACCCAGTGGGACATACCTTCCACAGCGTTGGAGATGACACTGATGGCACTTCCCACCCTCTTCTCCAGCCCTGGCCCATCCTGGTTGCCCACAGTGAGGTGATTGAGGTCTGGCTTCTCCGGCTCGTGGGGGTTGAACTGGGAGGAGAGGAGGGAGAGATGCTGAGTTATTCCATGCTCTGAAGGACAGAGCAGGCAGAAAACAGGGAATGGTCTGGAGAGACCTCTGAGTGCAAGATGGGCACCTCAAAAGGCTTGCAGGACCCAACCCACAGCGAGGTGGGCACAAGCCTGGCCCCTCAGGGGGCTGGGCACTCTCAGGGATGGCAGGGGCAGAGCTGGCACCTACATCAACCACGGTGTCGGATCTCTGCAGGGTGATCTTGGGCACCACCTGCCCGTTGCAGTCCTTGGCCTTGTCCTGGTCACTGTTGAGGTCCGAGTCGTGCCCCTTCCCGGCCACGCTGCTGGGCAGGGAATTGCTGCTGGATGAACGCTCCTGCAACTGCACAACCCCATCCCTGTCACCCCTGTGCCCACAGCCGTGGGGACATCCACGGTGGCTGAGGGCTCCAGGGGCTGGGAAAATTCCTTCCCTCCCTGGAAGTGGTGAATGGAAGAGGCTTGGAGCAGCCTGGGCTAGTGGGAGGTGTTCCATGGCAAGGGGGACTGGATGAGCTTCCATGTCCCTTCCAACCCAAGCTGTCCTGGATTTCCAAGCCTTTCCTTTTCCTTTTCCTTTTCCTTTTCCTTTTCCTTTTCCTTTTCCTTTTCCTTTTCCTTTTCCTTTCCCTTTCCCTTTCCCTTTCCTTTTTCATTTTCCCTACAAAAAGTTACCATACAACAAAATAACAACCCCGAATACTGAACATACACAATACAACAAACACTATTTTTTAACCATTGAAACTACTGACCTCCCACTACAACATCACCTCTGACCACTTCCATTATCACAAATAAAAAAAAAATTACAGTTTTACGCAAAATTACACAAATTACAGTTTTCTCTTTCCCTTGCACTCCCTGCACTCAGCTCTCCACAGCTGAGTTAGGTCTGTTCAGATTTGGTCAGGGAGAATAATTCCTAAGGACAAAACTGAGCACACCTTGGTTCTTCAAGCAGGAAACTTTGCCCTTTGCAGTGAACTCTCATCCAAAATGGCAAAGAAGCAAAATCCTCAAGGCTCTTGCTGAAATGTGACCTCCAGGATTTTTGCACTTGCACTAAATGTTGTATTAACACATTTCCATTGCATACAAAAACTTTTTTTTGTCTTTTATTTGTCCTTTTTTTTTTCATTTTCAACAGTGCTATTAAAATTTGAAGTCTATTACACCCTCTTGTAGCACTGAGGATGCCACAGCAGAGTGGGAAATTCTCTGTTCTCACAGCACATTGCTGAAATCCAGAACATTTTCCACCTTTAATCATGGGATGTGAAATAGATCCAAGCCCCCATTTCTTGTAGGTGCTGTGCCCTCACTCTCAGCTTAATTCCCTCTGTCTTTTTCCTTTCTCTGTGTGACTCTAAAGGAAGATATCCCTTAACAAAGCCTTTGGGCACTTCCCTAGTGGGTTTGCTCAGGAAAGGGGCCTCAGTACCAGCCCAGAGTCCCCAACCCTCGGGCAGGGCTGGCTCAGACCCTTCCTGCAAACAGCAGCAGCCAGAGAGGAACAGGTCACTTCCCAGGGGATGCTGTAGCTCTGGACAGATAAGAGAAGAGAGATAAGAGGCTCTGGAGAGAGTAAAATATTGGTTTGTGCCTCTCTACACGTGAAGGAGGTGGTGTCCTGCCCAGACAAAGAGATTTTCAGGGGTGTCTCCTGTGGATGCTGCTGACATGGACCAAAAGGATGGTTAGGGCTGCAAAATGGCTGGGCTGCAGCACCAGAGGCTTTTGGCCATGTTTTTATAGGAATGTTGTACTGAAAAACATTCCCAAGGACAGCAAAGGGGTGAACATCCTGGCACCACAACGGGACATCTCTTGTCTGGATTGTGCTTTGGCCATGCAGGGCTGGAACAGATGATCCTGGAGGTCCTTTCCCACCTGGTGTTCATTGGATCCCAGGGTGCTTTGGGTTGGAAAGGACCAGAAAGACCATTAGTTTCCAACCCTCCTGCAATGAGCACGGACACTTCCACCATTCCAGTTTTCTTGGCTCCCATAAGGACATCAGGACCTCCCTGGTGAGGCTCAGGGTGTCTCAAGCCCTTGGTTGTGTCTCCAAAGCCCAGGGTTTGCTGACACACTGAGCTGTGCTGCCCCATCTTCCCTGAGTGCTCCTTTGTGCCCTGGTGACACTGAGCTGGGCTCCTGCCAGCCTTCCTGATGTGCTGCAGGAGATCCTCTGGAACTTCTGAGGCCTTTTATGACCCTCACCTCCTCCTCCTCTCAAACAACACCTCATCCCTGTGCTGCTCCTCTCTCCTCCTCCCAGTACACCCTGGGCTGGGATTTGGATGCAGAAATTTGATATTTTCAGCCTTTTTTATGCCCACCCATGACAGTATCTCAGTTTTTTCATTCAGATGTGATGCCCAAAATAGTTGTTCCATTATTTTCTACTTCCTATGGGCCAAATGGAGTTTTTATTTGGATTTTACACCATGCTTGTTGCTGGCCTCCATTTCCTCTCCCTATCTCCAAGAGCTCTCATTTTGGCCTCCACTCTTCCAACTCACCAGCCTTTCCTGCTCCTCTTGCTGCTTCTTCAGCTGCTCCATGAGCTGCTGGAATTCCTCCTCCTTCTGCTGCTCCTCCAGCATGGTGGCATCATTCTGCTCAGCATAAGCCATGGCCACCACGGCCAGGATGAGGTTGATGAGGTAGAAGGAGCCCAGGAAGATGACCACCACGAAGAAGATCATGTAGGTTTTCCCTGCTGCCCGCAGTGTCTGTGGGAAGAGGTGGCAGGGATGTCACGATGTAACTTTGGTGACGCTCCCAAGAGAAGGTGCTGCCCCTCCTGGTTGTGGTAGGAGGGAAATATTTTGTTTCTGTCTTCTCCAAGGGTTGGTCATTGCCCAATGACCCTTCCTGCAGGCCCTGGCACTGGGTTGGGACTGGTGGGAGGTAGAGAGAAGCCTTGGTTCCCAAGGTTCCTGAGGGTTGGGAGTGATGGAGGTGGGACCAATATTCCATCACTGACTCGCTTTGCTCAGCCCCCACCTTCTCAGGGCTCACCTTCAGGACAGCATGGTCCTTTTCTGACTCTGATCATCTGGGCAAACCTTCTCAGAGGACAGGGGTAGCCTCAGGTGTAGGATCCCTTTTACCTGGCCAGCCTCTGGAGCTGGGCTCAGCTGGGGTTTTGTGGTGTCTCCCTAGAGGAAAACTCAAGGAGGGGACAAGTGACCTGGCTTCTCCTCCTTATCCTGTCCCTCAGCTTAAGCCAGAGGTGCTCTGGACAATCTTATAAATCCCTGATTTCCCATGGCAGCACCCTGGGAAACACACTGCACTCCCATGTTAGGGAAGTAGTAAATGGGACCTTCCCCACCTCCACTGATCCTGGCTGGATCCACAGACCACAGGGAAAGGACCCACAAGGTTCCAGTCAGTGATTTTCACCTTAGGGGCAGCACAGAGACGAGAGGAACTCTTGCTCAGGGGTGGAGGGATGGTGCCTACCAGCTGGAAGAGGTTCTCCCAGAAGTCCTGGGTCATGAGGCGGAAGAGGGCCAGGAAGGCCCAGCTGAAGGTGTCGTAGCTGGTGTAGCCATAGTTGGGGTTCCTCCCGGCCTTCATGCACTCGTAGCCCTCGGGGCACTTCCTGCCAGGGGGGCAGCAGGGATGAGACCCTGGTACGGCCCTGCAGCCAAACCCACCCCTAAGGGAGGGGGTGCAGGGGGGACCCTCCCCTCCAGGATGGGACAGGTGGGATGCCTGGACTGGCAGCACCTGCCCTGTCTGATAGCTGATGCCCCCCAAGGCTGACACAGGCAGGAGGCTCAGACTGACACCCCTCAAGCTGATAAATTTGGGATGGCTGAGCTGATTCCAGCTGAAGCTGATACAGTTGTGATGCCCAGACTGATACCCTCGAGCTGGTACCATTGGGATGATCCAGCTGATACCCTCAGGGTGATCCCCAAGCTGACCCACTGGCATTCCTGGACTGTTCACTTGCAGAGCCACATTCCCAACCCCATCCCAAGCACCAGGGGTCCCACGAGCTGTGCCAGCTCCCTGTGCCCTCCCAGGGGTCCAGAGGGAGGGGGTGTCACTCACCCAGCGTCGCTGCTGTTCCCGCAGAGCAGGGCATCCAGGGCTCCCTCCAGGAAGTAGTAATTGGCTTTGCAGGTGGGAAAAGAGCAAACAATAAAAATGAATGAATAAATAAATAGATAAGCACAATCATTGATTTTCAAACTCTTGGGTGCAACCTGCTGTCAGGGAAATTCCTTGAATCTCAGGGGAATTTGTTGATTCCCAGTGTCAGGCACGTGGTTATCTACTTTCTGTTGACTTTGTTGTTTGTCTTGGCTCTGTCTCAGAGATCTCCTGGGATTGTTTTATCAATCCAGCCAGGTCCCTCCCAAGCCTGGAAATCCCTCTGGATCTGACCAGGGCCAGGCCACCTGGAGAATGGGTGAACACAAGGGCAAAGGATCAGGGCTGGGCTGTTTTCCTGGGAAATCGGGGCATTGGCAGGAAGCACCAAGCATGGGGCACAGCAGGAGACCCAGGAAAACCTGAGCAAATGCTCCTGCTCCATGGCTGCAGCTTCTCCTGCTGCTCCCATCGCTGGTGGGGACCCCAGGGGTCCTTACAGCTCTTCCTTAGGGCTCCAGAGTCACAGGAGCTGGCAAGCAGTGCCACCACAGTGACCTGCCCAGGGACACAGAGGAGCACCTGCAGACACCCACACCTGGATGTGGCAGAGGGCAGCTGGATCCAGTCCTGGATATCACCCAGTACAGCTCTCCCAGGATTCTGCAGCTCCCTGGATCCTCCCTGGCCCTGCCTGCCTTCTTGCCGTGGGGCTTCTCTTTATCCTGTGTGGGCTCAGGGAGGAAATACCCTGTTTGTGCAATTCCAGGCTTTTGGTCTGGCCCCAGCAGCTGCTCTGCTGCACTTGTGGCCTTGGGCAGTTCCTCTTTGCTTGGAGCTCATCAGATCCTATGGATGGAACTTGTCCCCTACCAAAATCTGCCTGTACTGAATGCTGGAGCTGATTGTTGGGCCAAGCAGCTCTGCTGTGACCCAGTCTGGCCTTCTGAGCTCTGCTGAGTGTCCTGAATGACATGTGGGGCATCCCTGTGGGGCACCCTGCAGCTCTACCAGGCAGATTTGGTAGATTTTTACATTCTTGTGGAGTTTAAAAACTCAAAACTGAAGAACAAACAAAAAACCCCACCACATTTCAGGCAAAATTTTCAAAGAAGGCGTAAGAAAGGAGAAAGGTAGACCTTCTTGAGGAGCTGTGCTGGTCCCACCTCTCCCTCCCTCTCTCCCTCCCCCGCTGTGGCTTTTGTGGTGTTGCATAAAGGGTTCATTTGGCACTGTGCTACCTGGGGAAGGATCCAGATAGTGAAAAGTGGCTTCAAAATGTCATTCCTGCATCTTTTCCTCTGGTTTTCCACCCAAAGTTCCACCTGCTCCTCAAGGGTTTGGTCTCCCTGCTGTAACCACCCCGATGGCACATTGGCCCTGACCAAGTGAGAGAGATGGAGACTGGTCCATCCAAACCTTCCTGTTGTGAAACCTTCCTGGAAGAGCTCATCTTGCCCAAATGGACCTCATTGTCCCTGTCCAGGGGGATTTGATCCCATCTGTCCCTTCGGTGAGGGTCCACAGCCTGTTCCACCACCAGCCTTGGCAGGAAGGTCCCTGTGAGCAAACCTTGGAGTGGCCAGGAGGAGAGGAAACTGAGGAGCAAACTGGGGTGGGGGATCAGAGGAGAAGGGGCTGCAGGAGCTTTACCTTCATCGCTGATGTAGGCCTCGAAGTCAAAGGTGCTGTTCCCGGTGAAGTTCCCGGTGAAGTTCCCGGTGAAGTTCCCGGTGAAGTCATCCATGAAGTCGTAGAAGGTGGAGTTGGCCGAGGTGTCGTTGTCCAGCCCCAGATCCTGCAGGAAGGTGCTGTTGGGGGGAGGCCAGCGCACACACTTCTGCCGGAGGTTGCCCATGAAGAGCTGGAGGCCGATGAGGGCGAAGACGCTCAGGCAGAAAACCGTGAGGATCATCACATCCGAGAGCTTCTTCACCGACTGGATCAGAGCCCCCACGATCGTCTTCAGCCCTGGGGGGAGGCGTCACCACTGAGCTGACTGCTCTTGGTTAATTTGTGGTGTCCCCAAAAGGTGCTGGCTGTGGTGGGGATGTGTGTCACCCCTGAGCGAGCCCCCAGCTCTGTCCCCACTCATGGCTGGGCCCCCCACAGCTGTCACCCTTGGGTTGGTACTGGTGACTTCCCCATCCCAGCCTTGGGATAGCCAAACCAAAGCCCACCCCAGCCTGGCAGCCATCAATTCCTTTGCATTTTCTTTTTTCCCTAAATGCCACAATCTGGCATTTTTTGGTACCAAACCACTGGAGTGAAGCACTTCAGGGTGGGACATGGAGAAGCTCTTTGCTGGCCCAGCTGTTCGATGCTCTGCACCTCTCCCAGCTCCAGAAAAGCCTCTGTGGCCTAACATCTGTCGCTGGGTGGTTGGGAGCCCTGCCAGACCCCTCATCCTGATCCCTGCAAGCTGGGAAATCCCTGGTGTGCTCAAGTGAAAGTGACAAAGTGACACCTGCACCTGGATTAACTCATCTCTCCCCACAACATCACCAGTCCCTCCCCAGGGAGGCTCATCCACAGATCCTCAGCGGGGTTTTTCCGTGGAGGATGGAGTTCCTGTCAGCCAAGGTCTACATGGATGATGGACAATGCTGGGACATCCCAGTGTTCATCTTTAGAGCTTCTCTGAGCCTGGAGCTTTCTCACATGGAGAAATTTTCCAAGGAAATGACCTTTAGCCCTGTCCTCCTGCCAGGTCATCATTCCCCAAACTATTTAAGTAAAATCCTGTTCTCCAAGGACCTGACCAAGGTCAGATGTTCCAAACCAGCTTATTTTTGCCACTGCTATTTCTGCAGAGCCCTTGGGGATGTCATTCCAGAAAGAAGCAGCAGTTTACATTTTGCTCAATGCAATTTTTAGCCTGTTTGATGAAGGAAAAGAACATTCAAATGTGAACCCTCATGTCTGGAGCCTGCGGGGGCACCACAAGAATTTATTCACCACAAGGAATTTTCATTTTCAGTTCAATCTCATGCTTCAGATTTCTGTGTGCTTGCACCAGGTGTTGAAAGCATAGTGTTGAAATGGTATCAAATTTGGAAATCAGCAATCAGAGGGATTTGATAAGGTGCTCCTCACATGAGTCTGAATGTTTTGGGTGATGTTAAACCAATACCTGTTAAACATCTCAGCCTCAGCACCAGACAGCCAACAATGGGCACAAAACTGAGTCCATAGCTTCAAAAATGGAGAGATTTGGTTTATCAAACCCATAAGTCCACTGGGAGCGCAAATTCCCTTAATCCATCTCCAAGGAGCCTTAAAAACATCACATCTGCCTCTTCAGGGGCTGCCAAACAACCTGGTGAGTGCAGCTGATTTCAAGATGTAAAAATCAGCAGGACCCAACCCAAAAGCCAAATTAGTGGCAAATTTATGGAATACCTAATTTCCTCTGTTTTCTCTTGGAGCTGCCAAAAGAACCAGGAGTTTCTGGGAACGGTGGGAACACCTGAGCTTAGGGGAAGGGGTGGAGGGGAGGCCCCTCCTCTAAGTCCCACCTGGTATCACCGTGATGGTTTTCAAGGCACGGAGGACACGGAAGGTCCTGAGAGCAGAGATGTTCCCCAGGTCCACGAACTCGGTAATGTAGCTGTGGGATGGGAGAGGGAAGAGCTGCAGGGGCTCTGCCCAGAACACTCCTCGTTCCTCCCCATCCCACCGGACTCACGCCATGGAGATGACCATGAAGTCCAGCCAGTTCCACGGGTCACGCAGGAATGTGAAGTCGTCGATGCAGAAGCCTCTCGACAGGATCTTGATGAGAGACTCGAAGGTGTAGATCCCAGTGAAGGCGTATCTGAAACGGGACTGGTCACCCAGGACACACTTGTCCAGGTCCAAGGTTTGCCCACCCCTCCCAGGGGGAGTATCTTGAGGAGCTGACTCTGGGGAATGATGGGTTTTTGGGGTGCTTCAGCACTGGGAGAGGTTTTCACCTCACCTCGTAAGGTGGGCTGGGACATCTCGAGGTACCAATCCCTCTGGTGATCATTCTGCATCACCTCTGTCTCTGCTGATGTCCCACCACCCCCACGCTCTATGTAAAGCCCTGCTGAGACCTGACTGTGCAGAACCACAGCAGAAGATGTTGGATTTCCCCTCTCCCCTGGGTTGTCCATGGTCCTTGGACAGGTGGATCAGCTCAGCCTCTCCAGACAGGGTGCTGACCCAGCCCAGCCCAACCTGCTCTTCAGGGCTTTCCGGACATGGGGACCCCCACCAGATTTTGGGCAGCTCTGAAAAATTCTCACTCTTAATGCCCTACAGAGAGTGTGGACATCCCTTCTGAGGGACACCAGCACCTCCCAGTGACACCTCCCCTGCGCTGAAGGGTGCCTCGATCCCCACCCCACTCTCTCAGCCTTGGTCTTGTCCCTCCTGAGGGACACTGCCAAGCTGGGCTGTCCCCGTGGCCAGGGCAGGTCTCAGGACTCACTCCACGTTCTTGGACCACGCCGGGGGGTTGCTCAGCGTCATAAACACGCAGTTGGTTAAAATGGTGATCATGATGAACATGCTGAATAATTTAAAACCTGGTCAAGGACAAATGCTCTGGATGGTGACTGGATCCCCCCTCCCCACAGTCAGGAAGCCAAGTGTCCCTGTTCCTCTTGTCCTGGCTGCCACCTTGGTCCCCCACCCTGCCCTGCTCCTCCTGCTGTTCTCCTGCCTCAGGCCTGTGCTCACACTTCCCTCTTTTCCTTTCTGCTGCCCTGCATGGTCCCAGCCCCTTTCTTTCCTTTCCTTTCTGCTCCCCTTCCCAGCTCTGTGGTGCTGGCTGTGCCTCCCTTTCTGTCTCCTGTGCTCCTCCCTCTCCATCACCTTTGGATACAGCTTTCCCTTCCCTTCACAGTCTCTCCAGACCTCAAAAACCTTCATCTCTTTCTAGAAAGCTCTAACTCTTAGGCTTAGACCCCCTCTGCCTCTTTCTTTCCTCCCTCATGGCCATGAATCCCCACTTCCTCCAGAGCTCTCCTGGGATCACTTCCACCCACCCTGCAGTGCTCCTCCTGCTCTTGGGCTCTTTTCCTGCCTTTCCCTCTCTGTCCTGGTTCCTCTGCTTCACTTTCCCAAAGCCTCCTTGGATCTCCCCTGCTCACCCTCTTCCCAGTGGGACCAGGTCCCCTGACCCATGAACATTTCCCTTCCTTTCCAAGTCTCCCCAGACCTCAAAACCCTCCATCCTCTCCCTAGGAAGCTTCACCCCTTGGGCTTCTTCCCTTCTCCATCCAAACTGATTCCTCCCCTCTCCAACCAGAAGTGAGCTTTTGGTGCCTCCAAGGTGCCCATCAAGAACCTGCTCCTTGGAGTAAAGCTCTGGGCAGCAGGTCCTGCCTGTGCTGGGGGCCCAGGAGGTTTCCACACCACCCCATCATCAACCCCTTCACTCGTCCCTCTCCTGGGGCTGTTTGGACTCTGAACACTGGGGTTTGAGCTAGCCACAGAGCAGCATCCCAGAGACCAAGGATATGAATGGATGAGGACTTTGATGGCTCCTCTGCGGATGGGGTTGAAGGGCCCCAGCATGTAGAGGGCAGGGGTGGCCGAGAAGCGGAAGATGGACTTGCCCTTGTTGAGGACTATGAACGTCTGTGGAGAAAAGAGGAGGGGGGGTTAGTCCTTCTACACTCCCCAAAACACCACGGACCAAGGGCTGCTCTCAGAAGGGAGATTTCTCTGCGTGTTTGGAGCTCCAAAGGCTTGGATACGCTCTCTGCTTTGGAAGAGAAGCAACCACAGCAGTCTGGGGTGGTGGATTGTGGAAACCTAGGGCACTGGGAATATTTCTCTGTCTGCTCTGGGGTGCCCTGACCCCCAGGGGAGCACTGACTGTGACCCTCATTCATGGAAGAAGTTTCCTAGACTTCAAGATAGACTAGAATCCACAAGTGTAAAATAGATTATAGAGAGTGGTGTAGGTGTATCACTTGGTGAGAAATTTAGGTTTTGGGATTTTTAGTATGTTGTGGATGGAAGCAAGATGGAGGGCACAGGGTGTTGTCCTGGGTTTCTTCTTCACGCTTCTTCTTCCATGGGTTTGGATGGCATTTTGTAATTGGGCAAAAAAGTCTGCATTGCAGGCTTCCAGGGATCAGTTATTGGGTTAAAAGGGAAAATAATCTAGGTGTCAGTTCTTAATTGGATAGTTTAGTCTTAAAATACCTTGTAACAAGAGATTGTTAGCCATTTTGTGCCTTATAATGAAAAGCTGCCAAACTCACAGTAGTGAGGCTGTTTTACTGATAAGAAAAAAACCACCTGAGTCCGAACATGAGCTACTGTCTCAAGTGCCTTCAATCCAGACCCAGAGAAACCGATAGTGGATCACCAGGATGAGATCAGGTAAGCACAGGAGGTCCCTGCTCGGGTCTTTTGCTTGGGACTTATACCTGAGGCCAAGCCTACCACGGGCAAAGCTCTGGCCCTCACCTTCTTGTCCTTATAGAAAGGGTCCAGGTCCTCCAGGGGGGTCCCGATGAGCTCCAGGGGTGGGTCACCATAGATGAGGGGCAAGTTCTTGCCGGCTTCCAGGTCACTGCTGGGCTTGACCTCCTCTTCCTCAGGCATCTCCACCTGCTGCCGCTTTATCCGGAGCGCCTCGGCCTCGGCCATGCGCTGCTCGATGGCGGCCAGCGAGGCCGGGGTGAAGGGGCGCAGGTTCTCGGGGCCCGGGATGTGCGGCAGGCCGGCCATCCTCTCATTCTGCTCCCGGGCCAGCTGCTCCCAGCCTGCAGGGACAAGGGGCTGCAACACCTGGGGACAGCTCAGGGACGTTTGGTGGAGGATCTCAGCGGGGTTTTAGGAACACCACCTGGGGACAGCTCGGGGGCGTTTGGTGGAGGATCTCAGCGGGGTTTTAGGAACACCACCTGGGGACAGCTCGGGGGTATTTGGTGGAGGATCTCAGCGGGATTTTAGGAACACCACCTGGGGACAGCTCGGGGGTATTTGGTGGAGGATCTCAGTGGGGTTTTATGTGAGTTTATGGCAGAAATGTTGAGCTCACAAGAAAGGTCATTGTGCATGGATCATGGACCACCCTGGGTGTTGCTGCTCCTCCCAGACCCCCATTCCCATCTGGAGCTGGGAAGCCTCAGTCTGGAGAAGGCTCAGGGGGAACATTCTGGTCCTCCACAAGTCCCTGACAGGAAGGTGCTGCCAGGAGCAGTTTGGACTCTGCTCCCAGGAGCAGCAACAGGACAAGGGGACACAACCTTAAGATGCACCAGGGGAAGCTCATGCTGGACATCAGGAAAAATTTTTTCCCAGAAAGACAGGGCATTGGAAGGGGCTGCCCGGGGAGGTGGTGGAGTCACCATCCCTGGAGGTGCTTAAGGAAAGCCTGGATGTGGCACTGAGTGCCATGATCTGGGTGACAAGGGGGTGTTGGGTCATGGATTGGACTTGAAGATCCCAAAGGTCTTTTCCAATCTCATTAATTCTGTGATTCTGTGTTTCCACCTCCAGTCAGGAGGCACCATGAGGCTGGGACACCTGGTGTCACTGTCACCACCTGGCAGTGCCAGGCACAATTTCAGACCCCAAACACGGTGTTTCAACACATCCAAACATCTTGGGAAGCAGCAGCCTTGCTCCAGCTGCCTCCCCTTGGCAGAGCATCAACAGCTTTGCTCCTGCAGCTCCTGCAAGGGGCCTGTGGTGCCTCAAACAGGAGGTTCCTCAGCCACAGGAGCTGGGTCCTGCAGGACTGTGGCCCTGGCACAGCTCCCAGGCGTGGGAAGCACAAGGAACCTGCCCTGCTGGGTGGCTCTGCTCCCAGGAAGGGTCAAAGGCTTCTCCTGAGCCAAAAAGCGAAGCAGTAACGGCACTTTTGGATGTTACAGGGATCAGGATGACTTCCCAGAAGGAATAGGGTGGGTGGGTTAGGAGAGGTAAGGATGTTCTGCTGCATAAAAAGAGTTGGAGAGAGGTAAGTGTGGAGGAGAGGGGTGGCTGCACTTGGGGGAAGAGGCTGACATGCTCTGGGGGAGGTGGAGATGCTGGTAGAGGCTCCCCCAACACCACAGAGGTTCTTGTGCCTTGAAAATGTCCCAAAACTCCAGATTTTGTGGGCTATGAGCCCAACATTCCATAAAACTCAACCCTGCTTCTCATGGACACTGGGACAGTGGCGCCTCTGTGTCTCACCCTCCCAAACCAAGCATCCCACTCACAAACCCAAACTTCCTGTGAAGCTGCCAAGCACCTGCCCCCAAAATCCTTCAGGATCAATAATCCCCAGAGCCCTGCTGTGCTGAGAGCTGGAAACCCTCAACCCTTTGGGATTAGGGAGAACTGGACATTTACAGCCCTGATGGGAAAAGAGACTGAAAATGGAGCTGGAAAGGGGCTCAGCCTGGAGAAAAGGAGGCTCAGGGGGGCCCTTGTAGCTCTGCACACCTCCTGACAGGAGGGGACAGCTGGGGGGGGTTGGGCTCTGCTCCCAGACAACAGGGACAGGAGGAGAGGAAACAACTATGCCAGGTTTAAATTGGGTGTTGGGAAAATTTCTTCATGGAGAAGTTGGCCTGACTTTGTAACAGGCTGCCCAGGGCAGGGCTGGAGTCCCCATCCCTGGAGGGGTTTAAAAGCTGTTTGCATATGGCACTTGGGGACAGTGGTGGCCTTGGCAGTGCTGGGGGAACACTTGGGCTTGGTGATCTCTGAGGGCTTTTCCAACCTGAAGGATTCTCTGACTCCATCTGATTGAGGGAGAGCTCTGTCCTTGCTGCACGGGGTTATTTAATGGCACAAACTGAGTCACATCACTGCAAAGTGGAGTCTGGCCCCAGCCCAGCTTGTGGCCCCCCATGGGTGGGGGGGATGGACCCCAGAGGTGGGACCTCATCAAAGCAAACAAAAAGGGAATTTTGGGTCCCAGGTGTCTCTGAGAGAGGACAGTGCCTGGGCAGGGGACAGAGGTGCCACCAGTGCTGCTTCTCATGAAATTACTCTGGGCTTACACCCAGTTCCTGCTCCACTTGAGCAGCTCTGGAACCTTCCCCTCAATAACAGGGAGCTCAAAAAAGCCGAGAAGCACAGGGCTGTGGCTGATTTTATCACCCTAAATCCCAGGGGGAATGCGCTGGTGCAGGGGATCACAGAACACCTCCTGCTGGGAATGGATCCATCGGGGTCATCAGAGGGAGCAGCACCCAGGCTCCAGTAGTGGAGTCACTCCAAGACCCACAAGGCCCATGGGGGACCTTCACAGAATTCACAGAATCACAGAATTCACAGAATTCACGGAATCACTGGGTTGGAAGAGACCTCCAAGATCACCGAGTCCAACCCAGCCCCAGCACCTCAACTCAACCCTGGCACCCAGTGCCACATCCAGGCTTGTTTTAGACACACCCAGGGATGGTGACTCCACCACCTCCCCGGGCAGCCATTCCAGAGCTTTATCACTCTTTCTGTAAAAAACTTTTTCCTAATATCCAAGTTGTATTTCCCTCGGTGCAGCTTGACCTTCCCACCTCATCTCTGGCAGTTCTGAGGGCTCAGAGGAGCTCATCGCTCTGGGCAGCCTCAGTTTCCCTGGAAATCGGGATTCGCAGAGCTGTCAGGAGCAGCCTGTGCTCGGGCTGTGCCAGAGCTGCTGTCCCCGCTCAGTGCAGGGGGTTCTGCCCGGGCCGTGTTTCCCCGGGTGCCGCCGCGGTCCCCAGCGCTGTCCCCGCTGCCGGAGGTGGCTCTGCCTCCAGCTGCCACCAGCGATCAGCGCCGGGCTCAGGTTTCTGCAGCCCCGTGACTCTGCTCATTCCTGTCCCGGGAGCCGCTGCGAGCAGCCCCAGCTCTGCTCCTGCCCCTGTCCCCTCTCCTGCCCGTGCCCCTCTCCTGCCCCNCCGGGAGCCGCGGCGAGCAGCCCCAGCTCTGCTCCTGCCCCTGTCCCCTCTCCTGCCCGTGCCCCTCTCCTGCCCCTGTCCCCTCTCCTGCCCCTGTCCCCTCTCCTGCCCGTGTCCCCTCTCCTGCCCCTGTCCCCTCTCCTGCCCGTGCCCCTCTCCTGCCCGTGTCCCCTCTCCTGTGGCTGGGCTGGAGCCACCGAGCCGCTCCCCGGCCGATGCAGCAGCGCCTGGCAGCAGCAGGAGCGGGCTGGGAGATGCTGGGGCAGGGCAGCACTACCTGAGATGACACTGGGAGGCTCAAAGCGGGTGTTGCCCCGGCACGGGAATTCTTTGTGGCTTTTCAGGATCTTTTGCATGCTCTGAGCCCTTTGAGGCCAACCAGAGCAGATGGGATGGCCCCAGGGAGCAGGAGCAGGGCTAATCCCACGTCCAGACCCCACACAGCACAGTGGAGAAGCCACCAGCATCTCTGGTTGCTTCCCAGCCTCGGAAGCAAAGCCAAGCCCAGGCTCTGTGGGGGCTCAGCCCAGCAGCCCTCTGTTCCCAGCGAGCCCAGCCCCACAGTGGAGTGTTGTGTTGTACTAGTTTATTTAGTTGTTTTGCACTGGGTGATTGGGAATTTGCACAGAGTAGTCTTTATATGGCACTGAAGAGCTTCTATTCTCTCACGTGGTTTGTTATCCCTTTCCCCATCACATGGTCTTTCCCTCACCGAATACCCCTGGTGGTCTCTTCCTCAGTTACCCCTCCCCTCGCCACTCCTCACTGGTGTCCCACTGGCTGTGGGCCTCTCCCTCTGTCCCCATCCCCGGGGTATAAAAGTCCCCTGCCACCGGGGAACGCCCTCTTTCTCCCGTGGGTTTGTCCCCCTGATTTGTCTCTTGGGATAAAGAGAGAACATTTCCCACGTGGAGAAGAGCGCTTCTCAATCTTTTACTTTCATCTATGAATTATTGTGTGGGCAAGGGTCCATAGCTAGCCGGAGTGGACCCCAACAGCCCGGCAGAAACCACGGTAATTCAGGGCGGGGCACAGGGTGGGGCACACGGCCAGGTCCCACCTGCCCAGGTGAAGGGTGCCACCCTGGGACCAGCCCCTGGCCACGGGAGCAGGAGGAGCAGCCCCTAGCACATCCTGGCACGTTTTTAGCAGCGCCTATGAATTACCCAGACCAAACTCCTTGTGCTTCCACAGGTAAAGGCAGCTCAGGCCCAGTGACAGGTCTGGCACAAATCACCCATGAGGTCCCTCTCCAGCACCTGAGTCCTCCAAGAGTCCCTGATTAAGGAAGATCCCTGCCCCTCATCTTTCCTGCTGGGAAATCAATCACTTAAAATGTCTCTACAGAGCACTGATTTATTTGCTTTGTAAATTTTGGCTACCCAGCTGAGATGAATGGCTCCTTTTTGCTGTGACACTGTGGCAGCAGCTCTCTGGGCACAGAGAGAAACAGAGAACTTTCCCAGGGAAAGGCTGTGAGATGATCAGAGAAAATAATGATAAATAACTCTTAACTTGTGAACATGTGGAATGTGTTATGGAGATTTGTTTACCAAAGGGTGGTTTCTTAATTAGGCAATAGTGATGGCATTTGGACTGGAGCACCAATTAGGTCCAGGTGTATCATATCTGTCTATAAAAGCAATGGGTTTCTTAATAATGATGTAATAATAAAGAGATTGATCAGCCTTCTGTGAATCATGGAGTCAATGGTAATTATTAGCTGGCTGGGGACGTGCTGCTGTGACATGACACAGGTGAGCTGCAGCTTTGGGAGCCTGCCCATGGCATGTCCTGGATGAGCATCTCAACCCCCAGTTCCTGCACCAGGAATTGCCAGCAGGGAACAGGGAGCAGCTCCCAGCTCGGGAGTGCCCAGGCTGCGCTTGGAGTGGAATTCAGCTCCCCCTGATATTTTTGCTGCTGAGGGCACACAGAGGAATCGGGCACTAAAATAACAGGACTGGTTTGGGAGCTCCTGGGGATGCTGTGTAAGAGGTTCTGTGTAACAGGACAGTGGGGACACGTCCTGACTGAGGCTGCTGGGAAAGCCACTCCATCCAGGCACTTCATTCTCCCCAGAAAATAACCTCCATGGGCTGGGGAAGAGAGGGGGAGGGCATTCTTGGCTCTGGGGGACACTGGGGCTTGGGATCTCCCCCACCTGCCTGACCCAGGCTCCAGTTTCTCCCTAAGGCATTTATTTTTTGGAGGCATCACCTGCAAAGCTGGAGCCTCCTGTGCTCTGGGGTATTGTATTTGCTGGGAAATGCCCCATGAGGGGAGGAATGATGAATCTGACTCCATGTTCTCAGAAGGCTAATTTATTACTTTTTGATACTATATTATGTTAAAGAATGCTATACTAACTATACTAAAAAATACAGAAAAGATACTTACACAATGCTAAAAAGATAATAGTGAAAAACTCGTGACTCTTTCCAGAGTCCTGACACAGCTTGGCCCTGATTGGCCAAAGAGTCAAAACAACTCACACCAGAATCCAATGAAACAATCACCTGTGGGTAAACAATCTCCAAACACATTCCAAAGGAGCAAAACACAGGAGAAGCAAATGAGATAAGAATTGTTTTCCTTTTCTCTGAGGCTTCTCAGCTTCCCAGGAGAAAAATCCTGGGTGAAGGGATTTTTCAGAAAATGTGAATGCCACACTGGGGGGATTCAGAGTTTCCCAGGGAACCAGGCCAGGGAGATGCAGCTTCCCCCAGACACACAGGGCTGGGTGGGTGAGGACAGGCACAGCTGGGGCTGTGCCAGGGGGATGCTGCTCCTGGGAGTGTGGGAAATGAATTTGTAGAGAATTCTCAAAGTTGGATAGAAAATTCACATAGATGTATCTGTAGGTAAAGTTAGAGATAAAAAATGCTGACTTAGAAATGCCATGGAAGAGGACAGATATTGTTTAAAGAGGACTAGAACTAGAGACAAGTTTTAAAGAATATCTTTGCAATTAAGAGCAGATATTTTAGAGGAGATCCTAGCCCTGTGGACATTGGGAACAGCTCTGGGATGCCCTGACCATTCAAAGGAGCTGCCCTGAGCTGCTGTAAGAGGAGTTCACCTACAGACCTGCCCTGCAAGGTTCATCCTCTTGGGACACTCTGGAAAGAGGGGACCAACAGGGACAGAGTCCAGGAGAGCACACAGCCGGAATGGCCCCGAGCAGGTGTAAATGAGCCTCACTCAGCAGGAGCAGCCGAGCCTGGGGCCCTGCAGCAGGGATTAGTGTGGGACAAGGGACTCGTGTGCCCGGGGCAGGGAGGGGACAGGCTGTGCCTTCCTCGGGAGCTGTGGTGACACCCAGCCCTCGGGAGACCAGAGCCTCACCTCAGCTCCTGCAGATTTCCCAGGGGCTCAGCAGGGCTGTGGAATTTTCAGGTTTTAAAACCCCCCAAATTCCACGGATTAAGCTGCCAAGAAAACACAAATTTGCTCCAAACCCAGCCAGGGCAGCAGGAGCCTGCAGGGTGACAGGAGCTGTGTTGGAATGTCTGGTGGCTGCAGAAAACTCTCCTGGCCTGGTCCTAGGGGTGCCACAGCCTGAAAGTCCTGTGGGCTGTTTATTTGTTTAGTTCCCACTGTATTTCCCACAAGTTTTAGGAAATAACATGGGAAGATTGAAAAAATATGACTTGAAATGTTTTTTTTTTTTATCCACAAGTGGCACAGTGGGTGGAGAACTCCAACCCTGCAGGTGGGGGAGATTCACCTCAGCTCCTGCAGAGTTCCCAGGGGCTCAGCAGGGCTGTGAAATTTTCAGGATTATGGGAGTTTCTCTCAGGAGCTCAGATAAGCATCCTCAGTTGTGCCAGACAAAATCAACCATTTTATAAACGAATTTACATTCCTTTCTGTACCATTTAAGAATTTGATTCTTCCATCCCTGGAGAAATTATGGTCCCTTAATTCTGTGCCGTAAGTCCATTACAAAAACCATCTGGAAAGATACAGGAAATCTCCAGAATTTCCTTTCACACACAAATGGCTCCTAGGACGCTGCTGTGGGCTGCTGGAATTCCAGCAGCACGGTGGTTCTGGAAACTTGCTGGGTTTTTTAGGCTGCTTTAAAGGCAGAGGGTGGGAGATTTTCACAAGAAAACAACACCATTAAGAAAATTGAGTGACCCCAAGCCTTTCCCCACTCTATTTTAAAATAGTGGTGGGCTCAGAAGACTTAGAGTGAGGAAACAAAAGCAATTTTTCATTTTCCAGCATTAGCCTTTGAATTGCAGATGTTTCTAAGCGCTCGGCAGGGCCGTGTGGCTGTGACACCTCTGGCACCGGTGGCTCCGGTGAGTGACACGTCCCCAGGGGCTGTTCCTGTCACCACCGCGGCTCTTTGCCCTGCTCAGGGTGGGGTTTGTTGCTCTGCCTGCAGCGTGGCCCAGGCCAAGCATGCCAGCAGGGATGGGGGATGTGTCCAAGTGCATCCGTCACCAAGGGCTGCCTGGAATGCACCCCAGCCCGGCCAAAGGGAAGGTCCTTGGGAAACGATTCCAGAGCCAGCCCAGCACTGCTGGGTTCCTCTTCCCAGCCAGAGCAGGGCACTGAGATGCTGCAGCAGCTCCTGCTCCTCGTGTGCCACCCCTGTCCCCCAGCCAGGTCACTGCTTGTCACCCACAGGTCACCCAGGGCAGCAGCACAGGGGGCTGGGGGGAAACTCAGGAAAAAGGATGGAGGACAGGACACAGGGAATGGCTCCCACTGCCAGAGGGCAGGGATGGATGGGAGATTGGGAATTAGGAATTGTTCCCTGGCAGGGTGGGCAGGCCCTGGCACAGGGTGCCCAGAGCAGCTGTGGCTGCCCCTGGATCCCTGGCAGTGCCCAAGGCCAGGCTGGACATTGGGGCTTGGAAGGTGTCCCTGCACTGGAATGGGATGAGCTTTAAGGTCTTTCCCACCCAAACCATTCCCTGATTCCATGATTTTAAGCCCACAGAGGATAAATTCCCTGCTATGGGAACGATGAAGCTCTGCTGCTTTTTGCCTGTCTCGAGCAGAGAGGAGCCCTCCCAATGCTCTCCAGCCTTTTCCTGGCAGCCAAGCTGCTCCAGCCTGGTGCTGCACTGGGACAAGGACACCCCACAGCTGTGCTGGGCTGGGGATTTCCATGGAACGGGATGGATGCACATTCCTTTGGAATTGTGTCCCGTTCCAGCAGCACCTTCCGTGGGCTCTGCCCTGCTCTGGGTGCTCTGCACCTGCCAAAACCAGTGCTGCTCCCTCCTCCAGCTCCTCACAAAAACCCAGCCGAGCCCACCCGGCTCCGCCTTCCTTTGGAAAGCCAAATCCTCCGTGCTGAACCTCCAAGGGGGCACGGCTCCTCCAGGGACATCAGCCCCAAAAATCCAGCCCTGCAGAGGCGCCCCCGCTCCTGCAGCAGCACCAAACCCACGTGGGAACAAATTCCCTGCAATTCCCGGATCGCTGCTGCCCTGCAGCTCCCGGGGCTCGGTGCCCTGAGGCTGTACCTGCTGTGCTCAGCGTGGGGGTGGCACACACAGCCCGGGAGCTGTGAAATCCTGGGATGCTCTCCCCGGCCGCAGATGGAAATAGGAGGTTGCACCATCCTGCAGCCACGCACTGACCCGTTCCTGCCTGAAGCCGGGGATGCCACCCCATCCCCACTCCTGCTGTCCCTGCTGGGGAACAAGGCATTGCTGGAAAGGGGACACCGGCCTGGGTGGCGGCTCGGGGTTATTTTGGGGGGAGTTGGCAGTGCTGGAGACTTGGGCAGCCAGGGAAGGGTTAAAGTGGGGACCCCGCGCTTGCCCACTGCCCACCCTGCACTCGGGTGTCATCCGGAGCTGCGGCTCCGCCCTGCCAGCAGCTCCCGTGTCAGGCTTGGAAAAGATCTGAGCCGTGCCGGGAAGGCAGCGAGGGGACAGCGAGGGGACAGCGAGGGGGAAGGGAGAGTGGCGTAGGGCTGCTGTGACCTGCTGCCCCCCCAGGCTCGGGGGCACGGGGGCCAGGGATGCCCCCACCCCTGGGGGATGCCAGGAGAGACAGCAGCTCCCGCAGGGACCCCAGCACAGCACCAGGAGCAGGTCCCAGCCCTGCTGCTCCCGTGGGATTTGCAACACTGGGAGCCCTGCAGCTTCCCAGGGCTGGAAGATTCCCCTTTCCCACTGCGGACTCTGGATCCCAATTCCCTGGAGCAGACCCCTGCCAAGCAGGACCAGCACGGGGCACCTGGAGCTGCCACAGATGCTGAGCCCCAGGAATCTCATCCAGATCCACCTGGAAATGGAGAAGGGGGACCCAAAGACGAGATGTTCCAGGGATTTATGGATCCCAGGACAGAGGCTGAGCATCCTCCCTCCTCTCTCCCGAGCTAAACTGGGATCTTTTCCCTCACGACTTCCCAAAGCATCCACCACCTTCTCCCCTTTCTGCCCTGCACAGAAACCACCTCATTAACCCAACCTGCTGCAAACAGAACCTCGTCAGTCCAACCTGCTGTAAACAGAAACGGTGCTGGGTGTCTCCTCATGGCTCTGCTGCTCACTCTCCTACCCCAAGTCCAGCAAATTTCCCTGAGTGGAGCTGGAGCTGCCCAAGGGACTCCACAGAGCCAGGCAAAATCCTGAATTGGACCCTTCTGCACACATCAGAAAATAGAAAATGCTATTTAAATATTAGCACAGCACAGTCGAGGCAGGACTTTGTGCTCGTTAACCAGTTCCTGTAAATATGCTCTTTCCCCCTCAAACCATTATAAATCCTGCAAAGAACCAGAGGAGGCAGCTCCAGCGCTGCATCAACTCATCCAGGATGTCCCGGGGATAATGGGACTGACTGGGATGTCCTGCTGTCCCCAGGGCTTTGTGGAATTGTTGTCCCTTGCTGGCAGCCGCAGTTCCATCCCTCGCCTGCCGCGGGCTGATCCCTGACAGCTCCATCAGTGCCCTGAAGGCAGGGCAGGAAATGCTTGTGCTCCTCGGCAAACGCGGGAATGGGGGGAATGGGAGGATGGGGAAAAGGGGGAATGGGGGGAATGGGGGCTGACTGCCCCTGGATAAACCCCAAAAGGGCTCTGGGGGTGCACAGTGGGCCCTGCCCATGCAGGAGCTGGCACAGGGGGGACACAGCACCCAAAACCCCCGAGCTGAACCCCAGCCTGGCACTGCCTGATTGCTGTGGGGGATCCAGCTCTGAACCCCAGCCTGGGCTGTGCCTGTGTGCCCACAGCCCCAGTGTGGGATCAGCCTCCCCTTCCCTGCCCCCCATCCCAGACGTTCCCGCCTGGCACAGGGGTCCCATCGCCCCCTCTGCCCCGGGGGTCCCCCCCTGCTGCCCCACGGAGCACGGGGGCTCTGCAGGGACAGGGCCCTTCCCGAAAGGAGACACTGGGAGCACCCGCAGACCTTTCCTGCAACCTTGGCTTGCCCAGGCCGGGGTTTATATTTAGACCGCCAGGAGGAGAAGCCAGGAGAAAGGAGCCTGAGACTTGTGAGCCCTGCCCGTGGCTCCTTTAGTGACACGGGAAGGTGGCTCAGGAGCCCATTGCCCGCCTCGTCCCTGACTGTCCCCTCTCATCCCCACACAGCCCTGTGGCCACTGAGGGCCCGTTGGCTGCTGCCACCCTCGTCCCGTGCCCTGCCTGCACCTTTGTGCGGACTTTGTCCCCTATCCTGGACAGTTTTCCATGCAGAGCGGTCCAGCAGGTGCCTCCAGCCCTAAACACCCCCCAGAGCCGCCAGAGTTCATCCTGGTCCCGTCCGCCTCCGGTGCTCAGACCGCAAATCCCGGGACGCTGCCGGTACCGCTCCAGGCACGGTGACAGCGACAAACCTGGGCACATCCCCGACCCTGCCGCCCTGCCCGGGGGCCTGGCAGCCGCCCAGGGCTGACCCCAGTACTTACTGTTGGGTGGAGAGTGCGAAATCCCAAGGAGAGACCTTTTAGGGCCAGAATTTCCCTCTCCTTCGACTCCTGGAGGCTTTGGCTCGGCGAGTTGGCAGCGCAGCTGCTGCTGCTGTCAGATGGTCATGAGTGAAACCTGAGGACATGCGGGCTCCTTCAGGTAGCCTGGCCCGGCTCAGCTGTGGCATTCGTTCCGTGCCGCGCCAATCACGGCGCTGGCGGGGCCGGAGCCCCCGCGGCCCCATCGCCCCCGGCCCGCGGGGAGCCCTGCCCGGGCACGCCGAGCGCCCCAGGTGTGCCGGCGGCTCTGGGCCGGCTCCGGCACCCCAAGGGACGCGGGGAGGTGGAGGGGAGGTGGGAGCGACCCTGGCAGCGCCTCCCCGGCAGTGACAGGCGCCGGGAAGAGCAGCGGGACAACTGCGAGGGCGGGGGGGCACCTGGTGCCAACGCCGCTGCCAGCGCTGTCCCGAACCCGCGGCTCTCCGGGAGCGGCATTCCCATTGCTCGGCACCCAGGAGCGGCCCCGCTCCTCCCCTTGCTGCCAAACGAGGGGTGTCTGTCACTGTTTTGTCCCCCCCTAGCACCCTCTTGCACCAGAACATCCCAGGAGCGTCCGATGGGGATGTCCCTCACGTGTCCTGCCCACGGGGACCCCCCGAGCCACAACCAGGGTGACACAGAAACAGGGATTTGCCGTGGGGTTGTCCCCCTTTTGTGCTTCCTGACGAGGCCTTTGGGTTCTCCTGCCAAGCCCAGGCACTTCTGGGGTTCAGGGGGTGCTCGGGGTGCCCCCAGGGCCAGGAGGAGAGGGTATAGGGGCACCCAGCTTGCAGGGTCACCCCTTCTGGGGTGCTCAGGGCTGTGTTGGGGGTGGAGCAGCCACCCCAGCACTCAGCCTGGTCAGAAGGGTTCATCACCTCCCCAAAATCACTGTCTGCTTTTCTGGTCCCAAAACACCCTGGAGAATCTTTCCAGTGTTGGGGTGGCTTCAGTGGAGCTGCAGCCCCTGACTTTCCCAGCCTGGAATGCCACGGGAATCCCCTTCCCTGCCCAGCCCCTCACTCCTGTCCCCAGCCAGCACATCCATGGCCAGGCCTGCAGCCCTGAGCAGGCAGCTGGGAACTGAAGGTCCTTGGGCTGATTCTGCTTCTGACTCCATGATTTTCCTGTCCTGTGTGGGGCTGTGGGAATAAGGCAGAGCAGGAGCAGTTTCAGCTTTCCAGGGAAAACTGGTGCAGGATGAGCTCTGTGCAGGGGAGGCCAAAGGTGTGCTTTGGGGGGCATCTCTTGGATCTCTTCAATTAAAAACCAGGGCTCTGCTGGCTGGCTTGGAGCCCTGAGCAGGCTCAGAGGGGATAAAGCTGAGGCAAGGAGGGAGGGAAGAGCCCAGAGCAGCTCCCAGGGGTGGCTACAGGCATGGCTGGCACTGGGAGCTTGTGCACAGTTAGCTTCTGATCTGTATTGTCTCACCCTTACATGAGACTGAAAATAGAATAAAAGTTTTTAAAACATCTCTCAGTTACCCCATCTCTGAGTCAGAAAAGGGCTGAATCCAACAGGAGCCCACACTGGGGGCTGAGCAGCAGAACAACAGCCACAGTCCAGGGGCATTCCCTGTGCATCCTGGGGTTTGGCTGCTGAGGACAGCAGGGACAGGGACACCCTCCTGCTGTGCCTGTGGGGACTTTCCACTGCTCTGTTGGTCACAGCAGGGAATTCAGGGGATATTTGGTGGCTCCCAGCAGCTGCCCCAAGCCCGGCCTTGTCACCATGGGGAGACTTTTCAAGTTCCATAAGTCCATTTTTGCTTTTCCCAGCACAAGAGCAGGCCTGGAGTGAGGCTGGAAACCCTGGGATGTGTCTTCTGTCCTGTGGGATGTGGGGACACCGAGGGTCCCCAGCAGGGCACAGGGGCACAGTTCTGTCTGCAGAACCAAGGAAATCCCAAAGGGAATGGGAGCTTGGGGCACCCAGAGGTACTGACCACACTGATCAGGGTGGGAAAAACGTGTCCTTGGGTTCCAGGGTGGAATTTGGGCCATGCTTGGTCCAGCCTTGTGTATTTGAGGTGCCCTGGCTTGTGGTGCTGGATCCACCACAGGATCCCAGAATCATGGGATGGTTTGGGTTAGAGGGACCTTAAAGCCCACCCAGTGCCACCCCTGCCATGGCAGGGACACCTCCCACTGTCCCAGGCTGCTCCCAGCCCCAGTGTCCAGCCTGGCCTTGGGCACTGCCAGGGATCCAGGGGCAGCCACAGCTGCTCTGGGCACCCTGTGCCAGGGCCTGCCCACCCTGCCAGGGAACAATTCCTAATTCCCAATCTCCCATCCATCCCTGCCCTCTGGCAGTGGGAGCCATTCCCTGTGTCTTGTCCCCAGTCCCTCTCCAGCTCTGCTCACAGCCAGCGCTGTCCCCGCCGTGTCCCCGGGGCTCTGCCGCTCCCTGTGCTGGCAGGGCAGGGGGGACTCCCGGTGTGCCGGGACACGGGGAGGGCCAATTCCCCGAGCTGCAGCGCCGGGGCCATCCCGGAGCGGGATGAAGGAGCGGGTGGAAGCCCGGAGCACCCTCTGTGCCCAGGCAGGCAGTCCCGGCAGCTCCTGAGGATCGGGAATGCGGGCAGGGCGGCCGCAGGCACCGCGCCCCAGCCCGGCCCGGTTCCCGTCCCATCGCGGGTTAACCCGCACCTGGCCGGGCTGCCCGGCTGTCCCAGCTCTTCCTGGGTGCCCAGAGCAGTGTGACCCGTGCCTCACTCGCTGTTGCTCTCGGAGCCGGGCTCAGTGGCCGCTGTAACCCCGGGTGCCCCGCTGTCCCGTGGGGACACCGCGCTCCAGCGCTGCCAGCCCCGCCGTGCCGCCGCTGCGGAGGGGCCGCAGTGCCACCCTCCGGCTCCAGGCAAAACTCCCCCGTGCCCAGGCACCGCTCGGGCCTGCGGGGACACACGGCACCCCGGGGACGCGCTGGGTCCGGAGGGTGCCAGGCTGCGGCACTCCGGCCGTGCTGGGTAAGGGATGCGGGAAACCTGACCCTGCTCTGCCGGGGCTCAGCCCTCCCGAACACAGCCTCAGCATCGCTCAGGGTGGAAAAAATCTCCAAGATCGTGAGCATCTATGGAAGAAATTCCTCCCTGTGAGGGTGGGGAGGCCCTGGCACAGGGTGCCCAGAGCAGCTGTGGCTGCCCCTGGATCCCTGGCAGTGCCCAAAGTCAGGTTGGACGGGGCTGGGAGCACCGTGGGATAGTGGGAGGTGTCCCTGTCCAGGAGATTTAAGGTCTCTTTCAACACTCTAAGGTTTCTTTCTGTGATCTTTTGCAGCTGCAAGGGGTGGTCCATGCTGAGAGTCTTTGGAAAACCTTTCCTGCAGGCTGAGGGTGATTCCCAGTCCCCTCCTGGAGCCACACTGGGCTCCTGTCCTGCAGGGGCTTCAAAGTCCCATGGGGTTCAAAGCCCAGCAAACCCCAGAGGGTCATTTGGGGTCATTTATCACCCCAAAAACCCATCTGCAGCTGGAAATAGGTGCAAATCCAGAGTTTTTCGAAGTTTTATGGAAACAGGCTTTCCCACTGAGCATCCCCAGTCCTGCTGCTGTCTCATCTCTGTCAATCATCCCATCCTCACTGATGATGGAGAGGATTCTCTTCACCTCTGGTCTCTTCCTGGCTGCAGACAGGGATTTGTTGACAGCTCCTGAGCTCCTCTGGAGGGTTCCTGATGATTCAGGATGTGCTGGCTCTGGAAGGGTTTTTAATGGAACATCTCCCATCTCACCTCAGATCAACTCTGGGGCTCTGTTTCCCTTCAGTGCCCTCCCAGATGGGATCTCTGGAGATCCTGCAGCCTGGACAGGGGCCAGTAAGTGGGGGTTATTTAGGGAAGGACATGTGGCACCACAGAGAAATGACAACCCAGGCAGGGTGAGAAGCGAGGCTGGGATCGGGTGGCTCCAGCCTCAGGAGCCTGGGAGAGGCCAGGAAGTTTGGCAAAAGGGCAATTGGGGCCTCTCTCACTCCTGGAGGCACCTTTTGTCAGGGCAGGAGCTCATTCTGGGAGGATGAAGGATGTTCATGGTGCTGGAACAGGCTGGGGTGGTGGGGGCACCCAGAGGGGACAGGGCACCCCAGGACCTCTGGGACAACTCATGATGGCCCCACCTTGAACTCTTCCTCACCTTCCTCCTCCTTTCCTCTCTGTGAGCTTCACCAGGCAGGGGAAAAGCAAAGATTGCCTGGGAGGTACTTCCAGGCATTCCATCGTGGGCAGGGTTTTCATCCTGCAGCACCCCCAGTCCCAAATTCTCTGGGTTTGTGGAACAAAACGACCCTCTGAAAAGTGAGGCTGGACTTGGAATGAGATTTTATTGGCAAAACCCTTCCTATCCCTGGAAAAAGATCCCACAGGGAAGCCAGGTGAGTCCCATTCCTCAGAGCAAAGGACTGGGAGGGCTCTCCTGGCAAGGGAACATCTCCAGTTCGATCAACCCAACGGGAGAAAGGGAAGCATTTTGGGAACTGGGTCCTGAGGCTGTTGGGGGTCTCTTGTAGAGGTGTGGAGTTTTGCCTCTCTCTGTATCCTTCCCTCATCCCCAGGGGGGCTCCTGGCTGTGTTTAGGAATCTTCCCAGATGGGAAATGATTTTGTAAACTAAGGAAGGGGGAAAACATCCATCAGTGAATCCCTTCAGTATCTACGCTGTTCCTTTTCCTTTGGTGCAAACAAAACCCACCAGCTGTCCTTTGGAGAGGGATTTTTGTGTTTCCTTCCTAGTTTCAGGCAGAAAAGTGGAGAACTTCCCTTCCCTTTGCCTGGAACTCTGCCCCAAAGCAGTGAGAGCCCTGGGGGTGAGGTGCTACCACAGGGTGCAAGATCCACCAGCACCGAGCAGGCAGAGCCTCTCCCACGGTTGTTCCCAACACCCTCTGAAGGTGTCAGACCCAGAACCTCCAAAATCAGGGGGGGTTGGGTCTTTCTGGTTGTTCCCAACACCCTCTGAGGGTGTCAGACCCAGAACCTCCAAAATCAGGGGGGGTTGGGTCTTTCTGGTTGTTCCCAACACCCTCTGAGGGTGTCAGACCCAGAACCTCCAAAATCAGGGGGGGTTGGGTCTTTCTGGTTGTTCCCAACACCCTCTGAGGGTGTCAGACCCAAAACCTCCAAAATCAGGGAGTTGGGTGTTTCTGGGGCCGCAGCCATGGAGCTGCTCCTCCAGCAGCACCACTCCAGGAGCGCTGTCCTGCTCACGCTGTGAAGTCCTGGGTGGCCAGGTTGAAGACGTTGCTCTCCATGGACCTTTGCCACGTGCCCCAATTCCTCCTGATCTCAGCCTGGACCTGCACCAACACCACGGGCAGTGCTGGCACCCAGGGACACCAGACAGCACCCAATGGAGGGGACTGGGGGGCAAAGGGAGGGGGAACTGTCCCTGCCCACCCCTGGCTTTGGGGCACCCTCAGGGTGTCCCCGTGCCCGCTGTGGTGCCTGGGGTTGGGGTGCGGACACCCACTCACCTCCCCGTTGAGGAAACAGTAGAGCAGAGCCACCAGGAAGCCCTGGAGAGGACAGGCAGAACAATTTTCATGCAGAGGAAGGGGCTGGACCCCTCTGTGCTCATCTTCTCCCTGTCTTACCTCCTCCCACACCTCTGACTCACCACAGAGGAAATCAGTGCCAGGTTCTCCGGGCCCAACCCTTGTGCCCTGTCCTAGGTGTTTGGGGGCACCCTCTCCCAAAAGAGGCCAAAGCCCCACGTTCCAGGGGCTCCTGGTGTGATTTGGGGTGGGGCCACGGGGCCTTTCCCTGCCCATCTCACCTGGTAGGAGCCGAGCACCAGCTCGAAGTAGAGCCGGGCATCCACACCCACGTGCTCGGGGAAGAGCGCGAACACCACGTAGTGCACCCCGAAGAGGGGGATGAGCAGCAGCGTGGACTTGGTCAGCCTCCTGTGGAGAGTGACAGGGGGCTGGGTGCTCCTGCTGCCCCGTGAGACCTCCCCAAAACCTTGGTCTTAACCCCAAGTAGGTTCTGTGTGAAAGGCAGGTCTTGGAGGTTCCAGGACTGTCCTCTGTGCTCCTCCAAGGAGGGTCCCTCTGCCCTGGAGGGTCCCCAGATCCCGGGGTGGGCACAGCCCTGTCCCCTTACATGTACTGCTGCTTGTGGGTTCTGCTGAGGTCCGGGCACCGGATCTTCTGTGCCAACATCCTGGTGACATTGAGGAAGATCAGGAAGTTCACCTGTCCCAGGAGGCCATGTCTCAGGCTCTGCACAGCCCCTGGCCGGGTCCCCTGGCTGTGTGGGACCCTGGCTCTGGGGTGGGACTCTCAGGGGACACACTCACAAATATAGCCAGGAGGATGGGAGCCTTGATCACCCACCAGTACACACTGGAGTAGTCATCCCAGCACCTACGGGACAGCAGAGGTGGCTCTGGTACCCACTGGGACCTGTGTGGCCCAGCTGTCCCCCTGCCATTTGTTTGGCCAGACCCCTGCACCCCTGCACCCCTCTTGCCACAGGACCCACCAGAGAACAGAAATAACATTTAAATGAAGTGCTGGCCCAGTCCTCCCCTCCTGAGCATCCATCCTGTGCCAAAGGTTCATTTCCCAGCACTTGGGCTGGGACACGTGGCTGAGGTGGCCTGGACAAGGCCAAGGGACAGCTGCTCTTACCCGTGGTTGTCGTACTGGAGCCTGGTGAGCACCCACACCCCAACAGTGAACATGGGGACACCTGCAAGACAGGACACGGGCAGGAATGGTCCCTGCAGTGCTCTGGGAAGCCCCTGTGCCACCTCTCTGTCCCTTGTCCCCAGAAACATGTGTCTAGCTCAGTTCTGGGTGTGGCAGGAAGGCGACAACCTTCCCACCTTCTCCAGGAGAAGGAAGTGGTGCCCATTGTGTCTGTGCCACCTCCTGGCCATCCTCCTGCCCCCACGCTCTTCCATCACACCCAGGCATGTGGGATGGGCATTCCCAGCCCCAGGTGGGTGTGGGAAGAAGGGAGGACCTGTCCTGACCAGGACACGCTTCCCCAGCAGCTCTGGGCTCTGGCAGGAGCAGGTGGGTGCCCATCAAGGCCATGCAGGAGATGTTGGGGTGGGGACATGCTGGGAGCAGCCCTGGGGACCTCTGGCCAGGTGGGTGTCAGATCAGACCGTTCCCAGGTGGCTCCTGGCTGGGGATGTCAGGGATGTCCAGGCTGTCCCCAGGCTCACCCCAGCCGATGAGGACGTAGCCCCAGGTGTAGCTCCTGTCACAGGTGAAGGTGAGCAGCAGCAGCGTCTGCAGGTACAGCCCCTCCACCAGCAGCCAGTAGAAGTTGGCCAGCACTGAGTACTGGAAGAAGGCAATGGCTGCCTTGCAGGTCACCTGCCAGGGGAGGAGGGGATGGTTCAGGGTGCACCACACCCTGCCCTAAGGACACAGGGGATTGTCACCCTCATGTCCACCCTCTTGAGGACACCTGTGATGACCTTTCAGTGATGGCTTTTCAGTGATGGCTTTTCAATGCAGCCCCAGGGACTCTGCTCCAGCCCCTCACATCACCCGCACCAGGTTCTGCTCTGCCCGTGCCCCACGGGCAGGTGACCACGGGCTGGTTTTGTAGGATCTTTAAAAACCCCGTGGTTGTGTCTGTGGTGTTCTCAGTGCTGTGTCTTCACTCAGAGGTTCCTGTTTTGGTTGAAAACCTCAGATCTGAGCAGTACCTGGTGCTGGTGGGCTGTGCTGAACTTTAGCCCCACTGGGGACAGCACTGGGGACACTCAGCCTGAGGCTAGCAGCAGTTTAGAGGACAGAACTTGTTCCCTGCATGGAGGGAAATGCAGAAATGCTGAACCTCCCCAGGGCCACCCAGGACAGAATTTCCTCCATCCCACAGACTCTGTCTCCTCTCTGCAGTGATAAATCCCCCCAGGCCCCACCAGCCCCCTCCCAAGGAGCCCCTGCTGCTCTCCCTGCCGCGCTCCAGGGCTGGGCTTTGGGATTTACCGTGGACATTGTGCAGTGGTCAATGGACTCGTCCGAGAAGAGGACGCGGTCCTTGATGAACACGGCCGTGCCCCGCAGGATGAAGGAGGTGAAGAAGTGGATGTGGATGGAATTCCTGGTGCAGTGCAGCTTCCTGAAGGAGGGAGGGATGGGCTGGGCCCAAACAGGGGCAGAGAAGGTGCTTTGGTGTCCCCTTCCCAAGGATCACTGCTGGTGATGGTCACAAAGCCCTGGAGAAGCTTTCCTGCTCTAAAATCAGGAAGGGCAGGGTTGTGCTGTGCTTGGGGCTGCTCAAGGACAAGGGAACACCCCAGAAACCTCTGGAGAGCCCAAACCTGCAGCACAGGGACATCTGCAAAACCAGCACTTGAGAGGGCCACCAGGGAAGGACAACGCTGCCATTCCTCTCCTGCCTTCCCAGTTTTCCTGTTGGCTGGGATGGGTCCTGGCTGCTCCAGGAGGGGCCAGGCTCGGGGCAGCTGTTCCTGCTGGGATTTATGCTGTGTCCCTCCAACCCGTGGAGCTGGAGCAGCTCCCAGCCCTACCTGAAGCAGCAGAAGATGCCGATGGCCAGGAGCAGCGCTGCCAGCGACGTGGAGTAGCCACAGGTGTAGAGCACCTTCATGGTGACAAAATGGCCTCTCTGCAAGGGACAGCACCAGTGGAGTGAGGGGACAGGGACTGGGAAGTGCTGGTGTGAGGCAAGCAGGGACAGCCAGGGGTGATGGGATAACCCAGAAGCATCTCCATGGTTCTTTGGCCAGTGGGCAGTGTGGGGACATGGGGACACAGGCACATGGGGCCATGGGGCCATGGGGCCATGGGGACATGGGGACATGGGGACACAGGGCCATGGGGAAATGGGGCCATGGGGCCATGGGGAAATGGGGCCATGGGGACATGGGGACACAGGCACATGGGGACATGGGGCCATGGGGCCATGGGGCCATGGGGACATGGGGCCATGGGGCAGTGTGGGGACACGGGGCCATGGGGACATGGGGACATGGGGACACAGGGCCATGGGGACACAGGGCCATGGGAAAATGGGGCCATGGGGCCATGGGGACATGTGGCCATGTGGCCATGGGGACACGGGGCCATGGGGCCATGGGGACAGTTCCCCACAGTCCCAGGGGTCCCATGTGCCTTGGCCTCGGTGTCGTTGCTGCTGCCAAGGGTCTCCAGCTGGCAGGCGCTGTGGTAGGGGGGGCTGGGGGGGCTCCAGCCCCACTCGGTGCAGTTCCTCTGGATCAGCCCTGCAGGACAAGGACAGAGCTCAGGGGAGCCACGCGTGTCACCTCTGATGGCAGCCCCAATATGCCCGGCCTGGGACAGACAGGGACAGCGGTGTGGCACCCATGGGCTGCGCCATCCCTCCCAGATCCCACTGCTCCATCTGGACCCTATCACTGCCCCTTCTGGACTTTATCACTACCCCATCCCTCCCCAATCCCACTGCTCCATCCCTCCCCAGTCCCACTGCTCCATCTGGACCCTATCACTGCCCCTTCTGGACTTTATCACTGCTCCATCCCTCCCTGATCCCATTTCTCCATCTGGACCCTATCACTGCCCTTCCCTCCCAGACCCCATCCCTCCCTCCCAAACCCCATTGCTACCCCATCCTTTCTGGATCCCATCTCAGTCCCTCTGGATCCCATTGCTCCCTCTGTCCCTGTGACTGTATCTGCCAGGAAAACTTTGGACAGGGTGTGAAAACGCACCCTGAAGCACAGATCCCTCCAGGGGAAGGGCATTGGGAGTTAAGGCTGTAAAAGTGCTCCTTCATCCTCTGAGGGCTCCATCGAGCCTCTCCTGAGCTGTTCCTGTCCCAAAGCAAACATTTCCCAACATTTCCCACATTACTCCTGTCTGTGGAAGTGCTGGAATGCTCCGGTGGGAGCTCTCCTTCCCACCCTGCAGGAGGGATGGAGCCAGCTCGGGACCACTGGGATGGTGTGTGGGAAAGGAGGGCAGCGAGGGGACTGTCCTGGTGTCACCAGGATGGAGGATGAGGTCCCCAAGAGCTCCACCCACAGAGGCATGAAAGGATTTGGGTCCTGCTGTGGCACTCCTTGAATCTCCGCTTTTCCTGTCCCTGCTGGGACTGCAGTTTCTACCGAGGACTTTTTGGGAGAGGCAGGGGCTGTGGGGTCGGAGGGAAGGGCTGGCGTGGCTCAGGAGGCCCTGGCAGGGCGGGTGGGGCCGTGGGATGAGCGATCCCCGCTGGATTCAGACCTTTGGACTTCTTGAAGACGCTCAGGATCTCGGGACAGGCGACACCTCGGGACTGGCCAAGGGGCAGGGCGGGCCAGCAGCTGACCCCGTCCCACTCGGTCGGGCAGCCTGGGGAGGGAGAGGACACCAAGTGACACCCGCGGTGACACCGGGAGGGGACGCGCGGGTGGCACCGCAGCCCCGGCCCCGCGCCGCCGCTGTCCCCGGGGTCCGTGCCCGCAGGGACCGGGAGCATCCTGGCTCCGCTCCTGGGAACCTCGGGATTCCCTCTCAGCGCAGCACCTGGGAGCTCCTGGGGCTGCGTCAGACCGACCTCCTGTGGGAACACCCTGCGTGTGCGATGGGCTGGGATTTGCCCGTGGCTCCTGAAATAACCCAGATTTAGGCTGGGTTTTTGCACCTGGAGGCTCGGCTCGGGATGTGTCCCCAAGGACAGAAGGAAGTCATGCACGGCTTGCTGCAGGTCATCAGCTCAAACGGCTTTTGCTTCCCAATCCAGCACTGAATTCCTGCTTAAATCTCCAATTTTCTTGGGAATGAGCACGGCCAGGCAGACTCAGGGCTGGGGGAATTTGTGATGCAGCAGCCCAGGATGGGACAAGGCCATCCCACTCCAGGCCAGCTCCTGTCCCAGCACAGCTCCACCATTAACCCTGCAGATGCACATTATTAATGGAGCCACATCCATTCCCAGCCAGGGAATGTGGAACTGGGCAGGTCTGATGAATTTCCTCTGATTTCAGCCTGGGGGTGTCAGTCCTGGCAGGGAGGGATTTGCATTCACAATGCCAAAGTGGGGCTTGGTTTTTGTTCTGCAGGATCGGGGGAGTGAGCACGGAATTGGGATAATCCCTGAGAGCAGCCACTTCATTTCTTGGGATCGTGGGAGCAGGGAATCCTGGAATGGTTTGGCTTGGAAGGACCTTAAAGCCCACCCAGTGCCACCCCTGCCATGGCAGGGACACTTCCCACTGTCCCAGGCTGCTCCAAGCCCTGTCCAGCCTGGCCTTGGGCACTGCCAGGGATCCAGGGGCAGCCACAGCTGCTCTGGACACCCTGTGCCAGGGCCTGCCCACCCTGCCAGGGAACAATTCCTAATTCCCAATCTCCCATCCATCCCTGCCCTCTGGCAGTGGGAGCCATTCCCTGTGTCCTGTCCCTCCAGGCCTTGTCCCCAGTCCCTCTCCAGCTCTCCTGGAGCCCCTTCAGGCCCTGCAAGGGGCTCTGAGCTCTCCCTGGAGCTTCTCCTCTCCAGGTGAGCACCCCCAGCTCTCCCAGCCTGGCTCCAGAGGAGCCTTTGGAGCCTCTCCAGGGCCTTCTCTGGAATCTGTAGCCCCCATAGTGCAGAGGATGCCACGGAAATGGTGCAAGGAATGGAAGAGGAAAGGCTGGGAGAGCTGCGGCTGCTCACCTGGAGAGGAGAAGCTCCAGGGATGGAGGGACAGCACCCAGGGAATAGCTCCCACTGCCAGGGGGCAGGGATAGATGAGATATTGGGAATTAGGAATAAGGAGATCCCAGGACCCTCCCATCCCATCCATGGGAGCTGAGCTTGTCCTGGAGTCAGGCTCCCCATGCTGGTGCAAGCAGGGAAGGGATGCATGCAGCTCAGGGGGATGGGGGCAGCAGGAGCCCCAGGATTAAATCCAGATTTTAATTATGCATTCCCACTTCTCGGATGTTTTCCTGCAGTGCGATTCCTTCCCCTTGGCTGGCACAATTCAGGTTGCAAAATGGACCTTTCCCAATCAATTTGGCTTTTCCCTGCTAAGCTGAAGGATAAATGACATCTCCGCAGAGTTACTTAAGCAATTATGCACTTTCATATGCATTTATTGCTTAATTTTTCCACTGCTATGAGATGAAACCCCTGGAATTATGAGTTCCTTATTCTCCAGGTGACAATTTTTGCCTGGGATTTGGGCCATTCCACTTTTGGATGGAAACTGAGATGGAATTTAAAAAAGGATGTCCAAAAGCAGCACTTGAAAATTGGTTTTTCAACCAGTTAATTCATTTAAAACCCCAGGCATGGGAAAACTGAGTTGCTCAAAAAATGTTTGGCAGTCAAATTTACTGAGTTAGGAAGGGGAGCAGATGTGAGATGGTGACACCACGGAGTGACCCTGGTGCTGGTGGCCACAGGTCTGGCATTGGTTCAGGGGGATCGAGGGGACTCTGCCAGGGGCAGGGACCAATGCAGCACTGCCATATTCCACAAATCCCTCCCTCTGGGGGTGAGAAGGCTCCAGGGAGAGCTCAGAGCCCCTTGCAGGTCCTGAAGGGGCTCCAGGAGAGCTGGAGAGGGACTGGGGACAAGGGATGGAGGGACAGGACACAGGGAATGCCAGAGGGCAGGGATGGATGGGATATCGGGAATTAGGAATTGTCCCCTAGGAGGGTGGGGAGGGGCTGGGATGGAATTCCCGGAGCAGCTGTGGCTGCCCCTGGATCCCTGGCAGTGTCCAAGGCCAGGTTGGACACTGGGGCTTGGAGCAGCCTGGGACAGTGGGAGGTGTCCCTGCCATGGCAGGGGTGGCACTGGGTGGGCTTTAAGGTCCCTTCCAATCCAAACCATTCCAGGATTCTCTAAACCCACCAGGGCTGAGTTCTGGCTGTTTTTTGTGTCCCCCAATCCCCTCTATCCCATCCCAACACCATTTTTGGGGCTCTCCAGGGATTCTCCTTGACCTTTGCCTTTGTGCTGCTCTCCATCTCCCTGGAAATCCCAAATCTGCAATCCCCTCCCATGATCACCCTCCAGGGACCCCTCAGGAATTCCTCCCTGCTCTGAGGGAGCTGATCTCAGGCTCACCCTGCCCTGCCTGCCCTGGGCTGTGCCTCTCGCTCCGGATCCTCTGCAGACATTCCGCCTCCAGCTCCTGGAAGTGGAGGACGATGGAGCAGTCAGGATGAGTCCCCTGTACCTTGAAGCGGGGAAAGGGCAGGCAGGAGAATCACGGAATTGTGGAATTGGAGTCATAGAATTGTAGAAATGGAATCATGGAGTTGGGTTGGAAGGGACCACAGACCCATCCCGTTCCTCCCCTGCCATGGACAGGGGCACAGACACCTCCCACTATCCCAGCGGGATGTGGGCACAGCAAACCCCACATTCCCAGCTCTGGGCTTTGCCAGCAGAGCTGATGGAGCACCAGGAGAATGTTCAGATCCCAAAGATGTGAGAGGTGTGGTGGCTGCAGGGATTGGATCGTCTGGGAATCCCTGCTTTGGGATTTGCCTCCTTGGCTCCCAGCTGGAGAACCGGGAGACTGAGGCTGAACTGGGAGATGCCAGGAACTCTGCTGGGTATCCCTGCCCATTCCCAAGTGTCTGAGCCCATTCCCAAGTGTCTGAGTCCATTTCCAAGTGTTCCTGCCCATTCCCAAGTGTCTGAGCCCATTCCCAATTGTCTGAGTCCATTTCCAAGTGTCTGTGCCCATTCCCAAGTGTCTGAGCCCATTTCTATATATCCCTGCCCATTCCCAAGTGTCTGAGCCCATTCCCAAGCATCTGTGCCCATTCCCAAGCATCTGTGCCCACTCCCAAGTGTCTGAGCCCATTCCCAAGTGTCTGTGCCCATTCCCAAGTGTCTGAGCCCATTCCTATATATCCCTGCCCATTCCCAAGTGTCTGAGCCCATTCCCAAGTGCCTGAGCCCATTCCCAAGTGTCTGTGCCCATTCCCAAGTGTCTGAGCCCATTCCCATGTATCCCTGCCCATTCCCAAGTGTCTGAGCCCATTCCTATGTATCCCTGCCCATTCCCAAGTGTCCATGCCCACTGTCCCACATCTCTGCCCATTCCCAGGTGTCCAGGTGTCTGTGCCCATTCCCAAGTGTCCATGCCCATTCCCAAGTGTCCATGCCCATTGTCACACATCTCTCCCATTCCCAGGTGTCCAGGTGTCTGTGCCCATTCCCAAGTGTCCATGCCCATTCCCACACATCCCTGCCCATTCCCAAGCATCCCAGCAGGTTCAGAGCTGTCTGGGACAGGACGTGGGGCCCAGACCTGGGCTTGGGTTGCTGACTGAGGTGAGAGGCCAGAGATGTAAGAGCTGCAGAAACAGGAGGATGAGGGAAGATCCCTGAGCTTCCCAAGAGAGGGAAGTGTGGGACGTTGGAGCATTCCTTGGCTGAGCCCAGCCTGCCCTGGCCTGGCCATGCAGCCACTCCTCAGCATCCCTTCACCTCCCCCAGGAGATTTTGTTGCCTTTTCCTGCTGAACACAAGATTTCAAGGGAATTTCCAGCCTGGAAAAGGCATTTTGGGGATGGCTCTGGGCACAGCACTGGGAAGGCCCAGGAATTCTCCTCCTCCATCCTGCCAGTGATGGGGGACATGGATGGGGCAGGGGGGTTTCTCTCACCTCTCTTTAGCTGCAGAGCTGCTGGGTTTGGTTTGTTATTTATGGCAGCAGGGCCAGGATGCTGGAGCAGGCACAGGGAATGTGCAGGGCTCCCTTCCGAGCTCCCTGCAGGGCAGGGAATTCCTGCTGTACCTCAGTTTCCCCGCTGGAAGGGGCCGGATGCCATCAGTCTCTAAAACCCTGCAAGCCTCCAGTGCTCCCACAGCCCAGCTTCCCTTTCCCTTTTTTCCTTTTCCTTTTTTTCCCCCTTTCCCTTATTTCCTTTTCCCTTTTTTCCCTTTCCCTTCCCTTCCCCTTTCCCTTTCCCCTTTCCCTTTGCCTTTTTCCCTTTTCCCTGTTTTTCCTTTCCCCTTTTATCTTTTTCCTTTTTTTCCTTTCCCTTTTCCTTTCCTTTTCCCTTTCCCCTCTTTTTTTTTTCCTTTTTTTCCTTTTCCCCTCCTTTCCCCCCTCTTTTTCCCTTCCTTTCCCTTTCCCTTTCCCTTTCCCTTTCCCTTTCCCTTTCCCCTTCCCTTTCTTTTCCCTTTTTCCCTTTTTTCCCTTTCCCTTTCCCCTCTCCTCCCCTTTCCCCAGAGCAGCCTGACCAGCCCAGAGGTGTTTCCCTCACTCTGGCAGTGCAACCACCCCAGTCCCCCCATTCCCACAGGGATTTGGTGCCATCCATCCCCATGGCCCTGTCCTGGGGATCACCCACGGCTGTCCCTGTCCCCTGCACCCGTAGCCACCCCAACCCTTGTGCCTGGGGAGGCTCCCCAGGGAGTTCGGCTCCTCCAGGGGTGTAGGACTCGGGGTGATGTGGGCTGGAGGATCTGTTCCCAAGGGATCATCCCTGGGACCTGAACCCGTGGCACCTCTGCCCTGCGGGTCCCAGCAGCACCATTGTCACCACACTGTCCCCAGGAGCTGTGGGAAAGTCCCCAAGGGGGGCTCACAGGGCATCCCCCAGGTTAGGAGCATGAGAGATGGGATGGGATGGGATGGGATGGGA
>VYZP01063032.1:0-12391 GCA_013400635.1 Hypocryptadius cinnamomeus
GTGTTCCCTCTGGTATGATTTAAGGTGTCTGAGTATCATTTATGGAAAACAGTTTTTCACTGAACTTGAATCTTCAATTATTGCAAATATGCTCCTTACAGTTAAATAAATTTAAAAAAAAATACAAACCCTCTTTGGTCCCATATTTATATTAGAACGTCCTTGTAGCTGAAAGTCATATACTGCAAACAGCTTTGTGTCTGAGTTTCAGCAGGAAGTTGAAATAATGGAAACTACCTAGAGGTAGAAAAGTACAGTGTATTTTCCAATAATTACAGGGGAAAAAAAAATCTGTGAACTAGGATTCTTTGGTTTTATTCCTGATTTTATCAGAGGCTGGCTTAAGACACATCCACCTTAGGTGTTTCAACAGCTAAAAGATGCTTGGCCACAGCAAGACAATTCACAGTGCCAGTTAGGAACATTTCTCCTTAGTCATTCAGCAAAGAGATTTTTTGGGGGTATGTGTGTTGCCAGGCTCCAAAAACAGTCAATGGAGACTGATAGACTACTTTTAAGAATGAGTCAGAGCAAAAGCAGAGAGTTATTCCTGTAATTGCACTCTGAAGGAGCCTACCTCTGACTGTCCACTAGAGAAAAAGTGCCTAAGAAGTATCACTGAGTTTCTTGGCATCAGCTCAGTCCCAGGGTAACTGATCCCTCCATGTTTCATGTGAAAGCTCAGCCAGCTGAGGACATCGTCACATCAGCCACAGGATCTCTCATTTGAGCCCCAGCTGCCCTGATCACTCAGGTGGCCTCTCTGCTGGCTGAGGCTGATTTGACCTGGGAAGAGCCAGCTGTCTCTGCACTCTGAACCACCTTGTAACACCAGCCCAGACCCCAGTTACGTCTCCATGACTGATAGAAGTGTGCCTGACCTGGAACATTTGACCCAGACAGTCCTATTCAAGCCTGGTGCCCACACTGTGCAGGCTGGAATCATGGGGACATAGAGATTAAACCAGAGAAAATTCTCTATCTCTGGTTTTATGGTACTCAGTGGTAGCAGGAAAATACTGAATTTCTGTTGAAGCAAGTTTCTGACATGAATATGGTTTTATAAAACAGTTCACAAGAACAGAAGTAAGCATTTCAAGATTAGATGGTGACGGTATAACTATACTGTCCTTGGAGATGCACTGCGATGGACCTCTCTTTGGTACTGGCATTTGTATTTCCAGGTAGTCACCAGTTTTTGAAAATAAATCATTGAATAAATAGCAGGACCTAATATAAAAGAACACTCAAATGTCAGAGTTATCAGACTGCTTTTAAACTGGGATTTTAATAATCTAGATTCCTTCCGATTCAAAATCACTTTTCTGGGCAGTGATACTTCTTCCCCTCATCCCAGCTTGTTTCCAGCAGTTCTAAATATTCCAAAATAAGGGCTTCAACCTCCCATCTCCACATTGTCAATCTCCCATCTTCAGCTATGCACTTCAATTTCTCAACTACTGCCATATGGGGGGGGGTTTGAAAAGCAGAATTCCTACAGCTGCATCCACACAAGTCAAGTATTACCCAGTTGTGCTGCTCCAAGGGCTGTGCTCCCTGAGCCATGCCACTCCATGTGGATGGCAGATTAACGGCCTCTATTACTGCAGTGTCCTGCTTTCTCTGCATCTGGGTATCACGGAAGAAAGTTTTATGTCACCAAATTATTCATCTTCAAAAGCTACAGTGACTTGCATATGATATATTTTCAGTGCCCCAAGTGTGTCTGAGGGACTTAATTCACTTGTTTTGGTTTCTAGAAAACACTATTTCACAGTCCTATGGATTTCAGCATTTCAGAATCTTTGGATTTCCATTTATTAAATCAGTAATCTTTTCTTGTTTTCATATTTTAAGCACCATAAATGTACAAGAGAATTTTTTCATTAATTACCACTTTTTGTTGCTAGAAAGTGAAGGGTGATTTCCAAAAATGAAACCAGTTTCTGAGTAGTGAGTCCATCCAGATTGTGCAAAACTGAGTTCATACCAATACAGCAGCTCTGACACTAATATGTATATACTGTATATTCTGTGTAGGTAGACTACTGTCTGGAAAGTTCTCAACGAAAGCTCTTTCAAAGGCAACTACAAAAAAATCCATTTTGAAAAATCCAATTAAAAAAGATATCTGTTTTTCAATAAATTAGAAAAAAGAAAAAACCAGAACCAGTTAAGAATAAAGAGGGCACGCTACTCTTGAACTGCTTGAACTCTTGAATCTACAAATGAATTATGGAAAATCTGACAGACGAACCAAGGTAAAATGACATAATTTCTCTTCTGCTTCTGTGGGGAGAAGAGGAAAGGGGGAAACTAATGTGGTTTTGAAATCACAACAGAATGAACTCACTCTCTTTCTCTGACCTATTCATTTCTCAATACTTATTTTTATAGCTCATGTTACGAAGTTGTGTAATGATAATTTATAGGTCAGCTTGACAGAACCAGGCAGACAGTACTCAACATGATCCTTACTGTTCCTGTCCACAAATACAAGAGCCTATATTACTTCTCCTCTCCCCCAGACTACTTGAATCTTCCTCACAGAGGTGTATAATGAAAGGAAATACATGAACAAAAATATGGAACAAAGGGGACAAAGGGCAGACTTTTATATCATTCATCAAAAAACATTTCTAAAAGCCCAAAGTGAGCAGCCAGCAAGGATGCCACATTCCAAAAGCAATTCAGAGAATGCCAACAGAATTGGTGCCCACAACACAGACAGATATCTATTTTTTTGGGTTTATGTCTAAGACTCTGGGTTCAGCATTTCAGCAGCTCATCATTATGCTTCCAGTGCAATATAAGTGTGGCTTGCCATGAGTGCAGAACTGATAATTCATCCGTCACCAGGAGTCACATCCAAGCCTGCCCAGACATAAACACACACACACTAGAGAAAAAATGTGGTTCCTATGTATAGGAAATTCTATTTTCAGCTAATAGGTTACCTAAAAATAAACTCTTACTCAATTGCAAGGGTTTCCTTCAGTCCATTTTATTAGTAGCATTAAAATACAAAGTCCAATTTTGATTTGAAAGAACTATTCTTGTTTTAGCAGTGTCAGGTGGCTGGGTTCCAGTATTATGTGAATACACTTTACATTCTTATAAGGAACTGAGCATTTTTTCAAAGGGACAGAACTTTATATTTTGAAAAATATCCCTCAGTGATTTTCTGCCAGCTGAAGCATCCAAAGTGTCTGCCCTCAAGAAAGATTCAGTACTTTTGGCAACATTTGCAAGCTAGTCTGTTTTTTCCAATCCAGAAACATTTTCTTTGCCAGACAGTCATCTGAAATAATGTTCTTACACAGAAAGTACATGTTCGGTATGTTTTGCATTTATACACTGTTAAAGACAAGGAGTTTGGAGGTCCTAGAGGCTGGCACTGCACTACAAGGGCAGTTACTTTCAGATTGAAAGTGAAGACACTGGAAGATGGCAAAGGTGATTAAAAAAAGCACTGGGATTTCTAAAACCATGACTAGAACCTTACTCCCAGGCTTGCAGGGTCATGGGGTCATGATGCAGAAGAGTAATGTAAGATTACCCAGTAAAGAAGGCTGTAATCAAATGTCAGCCCCCCACTGAGAGGATGGGAAAAAGTCAGCAACCAGTTCATGACGTTTGGCCATGGGGCCCTGGCTGAGGAGCTGACATACATGCCCCAGGTACTTCCAAGGTGAAAATGCTGAAGGAATGGGAACAGGACAGCAATTCTCTTGATGTGATAGAAAACTCTGAATTTTAAATTACAAATATTTTTCCTCCCTTTTCTATGAAACTTTCTGGAGTGAGGGTTTTTTATTATTGTTTGAACAATGGGCTATCCTAACAACACAAATTACAGATTAGAGTGTTCATTTTATGAACAAATAACAGATTACATTGTTCCCAAATGAAATCGGATTCGGAATCTTCCATGATTTCAGATTTTGAGGGATCTGTGGGAACCTCATACAAAGCATAGTCCGTGTCCATTAGAAAAAGGGACAAAGTCAGAGAATTTAAGTATATGAAAAGATTTTCAGATGTGAAAACAGTGCACAGCATTCTAAAGGTTTGATCAGACACAGCTGGATATCAAACTATGCCTGACAAATGTAGTTGTTTCCCCAGCTGCCTATTAGGTTCTCCTGACAGAGGTTATAAACTCTCAGCAGAGCAGGACTGGCAAGCATTCCTAATCTGCTTCTCTGTAAATGTAGATAGCTCATGGAACAGAGACAGTAGGCAGAGGCCTATGCTACTCCTTTATCTCTTCTGCCCTTCATTCCAGAGGGCATTCAAATGCAGGGCCCAACAAGTTGCAGACCAATCTCTCTATAGTCTGAAACATCATCTCATTAAAATTTATTAAGAATGTGTCAGTCTAATAATCTTCAGAACTAATATTTTTTCTGGAGCAGCCTTTCCTTTAAAGTTTCACGATGACCTTGGTTTTCCCCTCCCTCTCTCTTTTGAGTAAAAGAAATACAGTTTTCTGTGTACAAGAAAACAAGTACTACAGAAATTAAATACACATACTTCCCACTGACAGTCTTCTAGAGTTGTTTTTATTTGTTTGTTTTCTTTTTGGTGCCCTTTTTTGTTTGGTGTTTTTTGGTTTTGTTTTTTTTTTTTCCCTTAAAATATGATCTCAGAGTCTAAAAGACTCATTAATCAAGCTTCATGCCCCAAATTCTCACAGAGAGACTGGACTTCTTTTTTTAAATCTGATCTGAAAGTGTAGTACAAAATGTGACATAAACTGCCAATATGTGTGTTTCGAGAAAATCACCTACTCACAATTATTAAGAAAAATACTTCCCTTTATATCTTTATGAAGCACATAAGCCTTTTTTTTTTATTCTCTGAAAATATCTATGTGAAATGCCATGGCATATATTATCTTTAAGAGCAGATGAGCTAGGGTTTGTCCAGAAGGCAGTTCACAGAAAGGAGGTGTTTTTCTCATATATTCACAAGAACCACTCAACATCTAAGCATGGCCAACTTGTCATTCCCAAGCCAAGGAGCAGCTACAGAGCCTGTGCCAGTCTAGTTCTAACACACACAGTAACATATAGCAGTCTCTGAGATGATGGCGAGCCATCAGCAAGCCCCTCCTGGGCCACTCAAATATATTTTTAACATTACACAACAGACACAAAAGCCCAGCTTCCATTCAGCCTGCAGAGAGGTCGTACAAAGACCACGGATGACAACAGGGGCTGCTGGGGCCCCCATAGGGAGCTGCCCTGCTCCTTCAGAGCAGCTCCATCACAGCCAGCACCCCCAGCCCCAAGCAGAAGCTGTGCTCCAAAGGCTGTGTGAGGATGGCTGCTAAGAGGGCACACGGTGCTCTGCCTTGGACCAGGCACAGTGTGTGTCCAGCTGTCTGGTCAGGCAGCAGCCACGACCCCAAAGGCAGCCTGCAAGCAGGATCCTTGTCCTGCTTAGCTGCTGCAAGCTGAGGGCACCTCCTGACAGAAGGCTGGCTATGAGGCACAGATCAGCTGGAAAAGCACGGTGTGACAGTCCTGTGTGAATGCTACCATTGGTGTCAATGCACAGTTACAAGTACACAGAGCCACACTGAGGACTTGCGGAGCCCTTCCTAAGAAAATGCTTTTTAGGCTCTTGCAGCCTACCATCCATTTGTGCTTTTATTCCAGTTTCCCATTTTACATGTCACCCATTGAAAACATTGGCTATCATAGTTTCTATTCCTCAGATTTCACCTACTTGTCAAACTTTTAGCAAGTTTTCTCCACTGTCTTCCTTGTGTAACACATTTCTCCACCTCAGAGTTTTCTTTCCACTGCTTTTTCCATCAATTTTGCAGTTTATGCTTTCAGATTGCCCCAAGTAGAGTCTTAAAATAGCCTTGCTCATTTCTTTCTCTTTTACCAATCACTAGATCTGAAAAAGTACTTCTGGGAGCTCCAGACATTTTCTAGCATCTGCTAAGCCCTCCCTCCCTTCCTGAGATCCTGCCAAAGGCAGCAGAGTGGTCACTGGACTTAAAGGGTCAGTCACAATGTACAAAGGTTTTGTTAAATAAATTTTCCTTAAAAATAGACTGCCCAGCTCTATTTGTGACAGTGCCCTGATATTTTTAGGATCTTGACTTAATAATAAGAAAAACAAAGCTCAGATAAATTCTCCTTTTGATTTTTAAATCAACAGTCTGAAAGAGCATTTCCTTCTTTAGTGAGAGCTGAATTGAGCTCTGACTTTTGCTTAAGTTCTCCTTTGGCTTTAATAGCTGGATAATGCTTTGTGGTTTAAAGCTTGTTTACTAGGCAGCTTCTACAAACACTCATCACTATAGTCTTTTTTTCAGTGGCATACACATGAGATGGCAGATTTACTAACTAATTAGAATATTTGACATCAGCAAGAAAAATATCCACTGTCTCTTTTTAACCAAAGAAACAGAGGAAATAGCCTAATGTGGCATTACCCAAGAATTAATGGTAAAAAAAGGTTTAATCCTTGGACCATCAGGTCTATGGCTGTGTGCTTCAGCATAAAAGTCTATCCATTGAATTGCTTTGCTGTAAAATAATAATGCTTTCTTGACATGCCACAGCTGACAGTCTTTAAAGAACATAATTTTGTCACAGAACTAATTCTTAATATGATGGACCTTGGTTGCTTAGTTCTCCAATACAGTCACACAGAAGCTCCTGGTGAGATTTAATCACGTTTCTGTTGTGACTAGCCTTTGGGAGACCATGGCTAAGATTTCCTTCAGTCCATATAACCAAGTTTTTATTACTTTATTCATAAGTGTTGTTTGAAATTAGACAATCTGTCTTTTTCCACATGTTGGGATATTTTAGCAGTAATTCTAAACTACCTCAAATAGATGCTGTAAAATTTTCTGGATCTGTGTGGTTTTTATATTCCAAATTTTTGTTTCCATATTACAAATGTGCATGGCAGAATCTAATAAATCTAATGGTTATTGCAGTTTTGCCCATTATTATTGTGACTGTAAGTCTAGGCAACAGGCAATATTTTATTAATTCTGAGTATCATATTATAGGCAACCATCATGATAGCAGGAAGAAATGTAGTGTAACAGATCAGTAAAATAACTAGAGGGTACTGTAAAGTCTGGGCCCAAGGCTATGGGCAACTGAGTCAGAGACTGGTAGAAGAACATCTGAAGATCTGGGAAAAGATTCTGTGCTATTTCTTCTATCTTCCCCCTCCATGTTAACAGACAGCAGCCCTGAGAGCAGTTCTAATGAAGTATGCTGGGGTATTGAGCTAAGAGAACATCTGGACGGGTGTGCTGGTTTTGGCTGGGGTAGACAGAGGCTGGTACAGGGCTAGGTTTTGGATTTCTGATGAACACAGAGTTGATAATAGAGTTATTATTGCTGAGCAGGTCTTACTCAGAGCCAAGACTTTTTCTGCTGTTCCTATGGCCATGCTGGTGGGGAAACTGGGGGTGCATGGGAGGCTGGGAGGAGACACAGCCCAGATAGGTGATCCCAATTGACCAAAGAGATATTCCAGACCATATGACATCATGCTCAGTATATAAAGTGGGGGCAAAAAGGAGGAATGGAGGATATTTGGAGTGATGGTGTTTGGCTTCCCATTCACCATTACAGGTGATGGGGCCCTGCTCTCCTGGGGATGGCTGAACACCTGCCTGCCCATGGAAAGTGGTGAATGAATTCCTTGTTTTGCTTTGTCTGTGTGCATGGCTTTTGCCCTTCCTATTAAACTGTCTTTATCTCAACCCATGGATTTTCCTTTTACCTTTCTGATTGTCTTCCTGATACCACTGGTGACCAAGTGGCTGTGTGGTACTTGGTTGCTGCTGGGGTTAAACCCCAACAACAGGTCATAGCAGACAAAGCCAACGTACCAGTGCATGTTGAAACAATTGTCATGATACATTATTACAGACAACCAGAGTCAGTGAGAGCTTTACAATCAAAGCATTTAGCAAGAAAGGCAGCCAAATGGTTATATTCCCCATCAACATTGAAGTTACAGGTGGTGAAGGAAGGACAGAAGAAAGAGTGAAAGAGGAAAGAGAAGGAGGGAAGGAATGAAGGAGGGAAGGAAGGAAGAAAGAAAGGAAAAGGTGAGGGTGAGAGGAAGAGGGAGGGAGGGAGGCACTTTGGAAATAGTTTTAAATTTATAGAAAATACTAAACAAGCACAGAAAAAGGATCAAAATAAGAAGAGAAGCTTAAAATTATAAGACTAACTGCAGCATACAATATTTCCTGAAAATCCAGGCTCACATATCTAATTCACACACATGAAACATAGCTCTGATCAAGTCCTGCATAATACAATGCAATTATTCAACTAAGTGCTTTAATGCTTCATGGAAAATTTCTAGGTCTAGGAAGCCACCTTAGAGTGTAGAATGGTAATGCTCCCATTCTTGAGAAGCAATTTATATACCCGGGAGATAACTCACAACTCCAAAGCACATTTCAGTATGAAAATGAAAAGAAGTATTTCTAGTTAGTTCAACAAACCAAATCAAAACACCTTCCTTTGTCAATATTGGGATATGTAATTTCAATTTAAAAATAAAAAACATGACAAGGTGTGGTTATTTTTGCATATCTATTTTGAAGTGTTTCATTGCAAACAAAAAGGAAAGTTGTATTTCACTTACTTGATTTGATAAGAAATTAAGTCAAGCAATGAAATGTTGACATTTCCTACTGAGTGGACATTCAAATTTGTATCAAGTCTAGAAGACAAGTGTTTCTTTTTCAAGGAAATATCTCATTCAGCTAAGCAAAGGTTATTGAGTCTATCATCTCTGACACAGAGATGCTTAGCGGCAACTTGGTATGTGAAAGAAGGAAATATTTTACGTCAGTTTACATAAATCAATGAAGTGCAAATGCCAAAAACTTTGTTGTGCAATTATTCTTCTGTGCAAAAATAAAAGATTATTGGCCAGAATATTGGAAGACTTGATATCTCAGTGTTTTGAAACACAAGTAAGCCACCCTGGAGCAAATAAAGCATGGAAGCAATCTCCACACCATTTCTCCACATGACACTGAATCATAAACATGCGGTTATTTACTTCTCTTCTACTAAAATCTTTCACGTTTACTGCAGAATAAGACTGTGCAAACAGGCAGAACAGCTGAGCCACAGTAATGTTTCCCAGCAGTGAATTTTTCATATGTCAAATTTCTCAAAAGCAATAACTACACAAAAAACTATCTTTTTTCTCTCGTCCTGCTACCTCAAAGTTCATTTCTAACGTGCATTCAGTGACTGTTGAACAATTCCAAGTGCTGGCAGCCCTAATAAACAAGAACATAATTTTGTTATTGTTTTGCATTGAAAGGAGCGTGACGAGGGAAATATTTGGAGACAAGTGAGAGTGCATCAAGATATGAAGGAACTTCTAGGAGGTTTTATTTAACTTGTTTATTAAGACTGGAATTTAGCTAAGTACAAAACTTTCTGTGACTTTCTGGAAAAAATTTTTAGTCAAATGTAGAACAGCTGTGCTCTTCTGCAGTTGCATTAAACAACATCTGTTACAGAGTACTAGCAAAAAGAGTTTATTCAGTTGAATGCAGTTCTGGAGATAGCAGGAACCTGCTGAATGTATCTTAAAATGATGCCATTTTGGCATACGGTTAGTGAGTCAAGAAGGAACTTGTATCTCATTCCCTCCATTCAAAGACTCTATTCAAAAGACCCTATTGCAGTCAGGATGAGGCTGCCCAGCTGTAGTAACTGACAAATAACCCAGTGTGAGTTTTCTTTAGCCATGAAGTTGTGCTCCTGCTTGCATGGCACAAAGCACAGAGGAACAGAACAGGCATGGTTAAATTAAACACTAGCAGAAGATTTGGACTGAATCCCAGCCACATGCAACTTTATGCTTAGTAGAACATACCCCAGGATTGTTTGAATGACAAGGCGTAGAGCTACCTAATGTACTCCTTCCCAGAAAATGACAGAACTTCTGTCTTTACTGGGGAAACAAGAATTCAGCTAAAGCACAAGAAGACTGCCATTGCTGGTAATTTCACAAATCAGCTTCTGTGCTGTAAAGTGGTCATACTAGCAGTTGATTAATTTTTCATTAGAGCAGGTCTTGCAAAGTCAACTGTCTGAATCAGTTAAAAACTGCTTGGATTTAAGCATCTTGCTTCTAGCAATCTGTTGAGAAAGGTGCCACGATCAATATCATTTATTCTGCTTCTCTGCCAGGTCCTATCAGCATCCAAAAAAATAAACAAACTAAGTTTATATGAAATTCTGAAATTTCTCCCTATGATGTCATCACTGGTATCAAAGTTTTACAGACCAGAAATAAAATGTTTTAGGTTTTAATTTATAGTCTGCATGCAAAACATTAACAGACAAACACAAAAACCCCAGTCCGAGGTATTAAAACCTGATCAGCTTTTATTTAATGCAGCACTACCCTCATCCTTTTCACCCACGTAAATAGCCCAGAGTTTACACTTTCATCTGGAATTTAGAAATGCACAGTTGATCCTTTCTTTGCATGAACTGAATTAACTCCTTGGGCCTATTTCTACTTGGTCCATGTGTGTGTTTTAACCAGCATAAACAGGAGAGCTCTTTGGTTACAGCCATTGTACCTTATGATGAACTTGTCTGAAGCAGAGAAAGAAGAGCTGAGAATGATTACATACTGCCTTAGTGCCTTGCAAGTCCTGGATTCTTTCATAAGCCTTAAATGGATAGGAAGGCTCTAAAAATGCGATATTATAATCCTAAAAGTCTAGTGTTCCTGGATTTTATAGCGTTTTTTACACTGGCTATTTTAGAGGGATCTGCACAGTCTTCAGGTTTACATTTGTGTATTTAGAAATTCAAATAATACCTAAAATCAGGCTCTATGGATTTCTGGAATATGTATGGGCATGAACCTAGATAAATTACTGTTTTGTTCCCCCATTTCTTCTCCCTCCTTGTCCCCCTCCAGGTATAAGAGAATTAATAGATAGGGAAAATATAAAGAAAGACCACAGAAATATGGAGAGAGACTGACAGCAATACTGTGATATCAAAGAAGTACTTGGACACAGAGTGTGATTATCTGTATTTCAATAAAATTGTGACTGGAGATTCTTTAGGTATATTCAATAAAGATAAAAAATCTGTCAGTTACTTGAAACAGAGCAAAGCTATTAAGCAATGAGGATAAATACCCAGTGGATTACCTAATGTTCTAGCAGATTTACTTTCACTGTAAATGTCTGTTTGTTATCTTGTTCCTAAACTAAAGGTTGGAACTCAAATGAGGATTAGTTATAATAGTACTTTGTTTACTTTTTTCACTGGAAAATTTTATTCACAAGAATCCTCCTAGTTTTGTAATCTGTTCATCAGTTAGATATGGCAAGGGCATTAATAACTCATGTTCAGTAAATTCATAAAGCATTTGTTCCAGAAATCAATCACGGTCCTTAGTGTTATCATGTCTTTGTGCAGTTGATAGTTTGACTACATTAAGCACTGAATACGGTAGCTGTTATTCAGGGAACAGCAAGAAAATTCTTCTTGGACACAAGGAAATGCCAGCTGTTAATACAGCGGTGTTAGCAATGTGCACAAGATGTTTTCATTCAGAACAAGTCAACATGGGACAGATGTGAAGATAGTTTCCTACCACATCTCTAGTGTCACTGTGCACAAAAGAAATGTCAGTTTTGGGTGACAGGCTGTTCCCCTGTAAGATATTTTTGGGGTTAGACAAATTCTTTGGGCGCCAACACAAATGATGCAATCAATCCCAACTCCTCTTTTCAAGCTACCTTCTGACCTAGTAAAAACAGTCATGCAATTGATCTAAAAATCAGAAACTGCAGCATTAGTTAGTATTTTGGAACAGAGGGGTTAGAGATATAAACCTATATTGGTTTTTTCCTGAATTGAGGCAATGTTGTTTTAGGGATAGCTGTTTGATTTTTTTCCAAGGATAGCCTTCCCTTTTTTTTTTTTTTTCCCTAATTTTAGTTTTTTCTCCCTCCTCATGGTGTTTTGTTTAACGATATTGTTGTGTGTACACACTTCAAACATACCTGCCTTATACCATGGTCACTGTAATAGTCCATGCAACTTTCCAGTAACAGTACTGAAAGCAAAAACAGGGGAAATAAGGACACACCATTAAAAGCAGGATTCCTATAAAGCTCTGTCTTTCCCAGCTAGGTGTGACATTGTTTATGAAGCAGCAGGAGGATACTCCTTTTCTAGCTTCCAACATTCTGTCTGCCCTGGGAAATTTAATCTAGGTAACAGTAGGCAAAAATATTACACTTTGACCAGATTTCACATACTGTGAAGAGAAGAAGGGTTGGGACATATCTATTTTTAACCAAAAGGTTTCTAAAAATGATTCATTT